>JARSSU010007809.1:0-24694 GCA_029619165.1 Eurosta solidaginis
GTTGTTGTCATTGGTTTTTAAAATTGTTTGTGCTAAAAAAAGGTTTTAATAGCAAACATTGATTAACTGCCTCGCTGGCTTCGTTATGTTTAGCGAAAGGACCAAAATGCTCGGAGCGGGAAGGTATTTTAATCGACACCGCCATTTCGAAGCAGAGTAAGGTGGAGACTTCCACTGAGATGCGAGATCCAGGTGAAAGGGTCATGACCTCCTTTTATGCTCCCAATCGGCGTCTGTTATGGATATATCACGAAAGCCGAAATATCTTAAGTGGTTAAGCGCCATTTGTTGTTGATAATTGAGTAACTGTACTCCTATAAACCCTAAAACTCTTGCTAGGTAGTATTTTTACATCTCAATTTACGTGTGCCTTGTTTATCCTAAAATAGCAGTTACATTTTGCTAAATGCACGTGTTTAATTTTCAATGGAAGAGATAAGCTCCTCGTTCCTGCTTTGTACTTCTCTTCTACATATGTTGCAATTTAGTATCTTTGCTTTACCCTACCCGTAGCTTTATGGATGCGGCTTGACGTAAGTAAACTTTTCGAAGCTCTATTTAATAGTTACAGTTTTAGGTCCTTTTAAAGTAAGCCTTCGTTTTAATGGGTATCACGTCATGTATGGACTCTGGTTTGTAGAGACTTCCACCGAATGCAGGTTATCCTTGTTTACATGTTTTATTACAGAAGAGTTTCCTTAAATCTGATCCGAATTTTTCTAAAGTTGACTTAAATAGCACCTGTGCATACCTTCGACCACATAATATGATACTCGATTTTTTATTGCTGCAATTTGGCTTTCCCACAATGACTGTCCTAGCAAAATTCTCGTAGTTATAAAACATTAGTACTCACATATGGTTATACATGGGTTAATAAGTACATGTATTGAATTGCAAAATCATGCTTGAACAACTAAATTAAGCGTGTAGAGAACAGTACTATAAATATACTTGTATTCATATTTCCAGACGTGTATATACAATTTTATATAAATTTCAAATACGCCGGTTTATTTTAAAAATACACTCCAAAAATTTGGCCATTAGAGCTAGGCTTATTCCTCTTATATCAAATTTGATTGAAAATTGAAATGGGAGTGTGAACGGAATTATGAGTGGGAGTTGGGAGTGGAATCGGGAGAGGGATTATGAGTAGTGCAGGGAAGGAGCAAAAGGATTGGAATTGGGAAGGAGATCAAAGAATAAGGTACAGAGAAAATTAAGAAGAACAAGTAAAGGTGTCTAAGTTCGGGTGTAACCGAATATTGTATACTCAGTGTGAGCTTCAATTGAACATTTCATTTCAGATAAATTATTTTCTACATAACACGTGGCACCGCCCGTATAAAAGAATAACGTCTCCCATTTCATAGCTTATTATTCTTGTCTACGGCCCTTTTAAATTTGTTTTATATCTAAGTTGCCGTGGTCTTTAACCGATCCCGCCATTTTTATATATATGTGTACACAATTTCATTATGATATGTTAATTTTTCATCGAGTTATGTCTCCTGAAACATAGAAAATTGCTTAGTCATAAAAGGGGCGGTCCCACACCCATTGTCAAATTTTTAGTGTTTTTCAATTTAATGTTATAATTCAATTTAGAAAGTAAAATTCTATTGATACAAAGCTCTTTTTCGCTAAGATATAGCTTATTATCTTCGCCTACGACCCTTTAAAAATCTTTTATATAAAAGTAGGGAAAATTTCTGTACCAAATTTTTTTACGACCCGTAAATTTTTCTTCGAGTTATGGCTCCCGAAACATAGAAAATTGCTTAGTCATAAAAGAGGCGGTGCCACGCACGTTTTTTAAAATTTGAAGGTTTTCCTATTTATTGTTATAAATCCACTTGGTAAATGAAATACCATTGTTAAAGCTCTTTTTTGCAAAGAAATACCTTGTTCTGTTCAACCACGACCCTTTTAAAAATCGTTTGTGTAAAAGTGGGCGTGGTCCTTAACCGATTTCTTTAATTTTTCCTTCAAATCATTCCTTATAGTAAAGGCAACCTCTTTTCCGAATTTTGTTATGATATGTTTAACGATTCTTGCTTTATGATTAATAATATTTGTATAATTTATTTTATTACAAGTGGGCGGAGCCATACCCGTTTAAAAATTTTTTCAGATTTTTATCAAGAGTCTCAATATCAGTCCACACGTCAAATTTTAACATTCTAGGAGTATTATTTACTAAATAATGCGGTTTTTTGTGTTTTACAAAATGTTATATATTTAAAAAGTGGGCGTGGTTATCATCCGATTTCGCCCATTTTCAACACCAATCTATTCTGGGTCCAAGTAAGCTCGTGTACCAAATATGGTGAAGATATCTTAATATTTACTCAAGTTATCGTTTTAACGGACAGACGGACGGACGGACAGAAGGACGGGCATGGCTCTATCAAATTTTTTTTTCGATATATGGAAGTCTATGTTTATCTCGATTCCTTTATACCTGTACAAACAACCGTTATCCAATGAGGTTTATATACTCTGTGTGCAAAGCACTCTCAGTATAAAAATAAAAGGTAGATTAGAAAAGGATGGAATGAAGATAGTAAATGGAGTGGGAGTTGGAGTGAGGGTGGAATTGAGAGTGAAAATTATAGTGAGAGTGGGGGTTATAGTGGGAGTGTGAGAGGGAGTTGAAATAGGATTCGAATAGCGTGTGAAAGCGGAAATGTGAGTAGGGTTGGGAGTAGGAGTGGAAATGGACGTGGTAGTGGAAGGGGAATGTGGGAAGAGGTTTGGGAATTGGGGGGTGGTAAATGGAATAAAGTATGGAGAAAAATAAGAGGAAATTGAAAGATAAAGCAGAAGAGAATGGGATAGAGGGTGAAGACTGGAAGCGAGAATCCCGTTTTAAATATTGGTAAACCAGTTGTCTGACAGAACAAAGTATGCGGGTATGCAAGAATCAAATAGTAATAAAAAGATGCGAATACGAATTGGTTCCCATCTGCTTTTTATTTGCTTGTGGCTGGTTGGTTTTAACAGCACAACGTGCTTATTCTTAAAATCGCTTACAAGATTTTTTGTAGCGTAATATAAATTTTATTACAATTTCATGTATGTATAATTTTATTATGTCTGAAGCATTTACGTCATTCAGCGTAAATTCTCAGCTCAGAAGTAATTTGTGTAGTCGTGGATTATGATCATTTTATGTATGCACACTAGAGTGGCCCTTCGTTGTATGGAAGAGGAAAAAAGTGTTTGGATTCTTGATCTCACCCCCTAAAAATATGCGAATAGCTCTAAAACGAATATATACAAATAAATATGAAAAGTAAATTAAGTCTGCGCAAATGTGTTTAGCAGCGAATCGTGGTATTCGGGTAAAAAAACTCAAATGAAAATATATGTTTTTAAAATGGCAAACATATACAAAAAATTTCTTTGACGTTTTCTTATTAAAACGATACCGCTCTTGAATAAACAAATTTTGAATAGTAGGTTTTTTAAATAGATAAATTGCGGCACTTTGCATTGGGAAGGAAAACCACTTCCAGAAATAGCAGGTCGTGACAAGGTGGAACGAATTCCAGTTATTGTTACTTACAGGAATGGCGTACAGTTAATAGGAGCTCCAACTTTATATGCTGCAACAAGCTCGAAATAGCTGATACGTTGTATGAAATGTTATTTGAATGGGATCTGAAGGATGATATTGTGGCCTGTTGTTTTGATACGACATGGGTAAACACAGGCATTATAAAAGGAGCTGCAACGTTATTAGAAAAAAACTTGAGCGAAAACTTTTGTATCTATCTTGTTGTCATCATATTTATGAAGTTTTGCTGAGAGTTATTTTCCAGTAAATGCTATTAAGTACGTTCAGTTATTTCGGCGATTTCAAGAAAATTGGAGAAACATGGACAAAATAGTTTTAGAGATTTGCTCCAAAATAACGAATTGAAATTACTTTTAAGAGATAGCAAAGATACTTTTCTAAATTTTTCTAAGGAAGAGTTGGAAAAAAAAATAGTAAGAGATGATTATAGGGAATTATTGGAATTAACGTCCATATGTCTAGGAGCAAGTGATGGCATAAAGTTTCGTGTACCAAGGCCCACTCATGCTCGGTGAATATTTAAGGCATTGTATTGCTTAAAAATCTATTTATTTCGTGAACAGTTTAAACTAGCGGAGTATGAAGAGAATTCGATAGCAAGTATATGCGCGTTTATTATACAATTCGATGTTAAGCTTTGGTTTAACTGTACTAATCCTCATAGGGCACCTCTTCAAGACTTATCTTTTATTAAAGGAATTTACAAATACTAAAATGTTAATAAACAAGTAAGGAAGGCTAAGTTCGGGTGTAACCGAACATTACATACTCAGTTGAGAGCTGTGGAGACAAAGTAAGGGAAATCACCATGTTGTAAAAGGAACCTAGGGTAACCCTGGAATGTGTTTGTATGACATGTGTATGAAATGGAAGGTACTAAAGAGTATTTTAAGAGGAAGTGGGCCATAGATCTATAGATGGACGCCATTTAGGGATATCGCCATAAAGGTGGACCAGGCCTGACTCGAGAATTTGTTTGTACGATATGGGTATCAAATGAAATGTGTTAATGATAATTTTAAAAGGGAGTGGGCCTAAGTTCTATAGGTGGACGCCTTTTCGAGATATCGCCATAAAGGTGGACCAGGGGTGACTCTAGAATTTATTTTGTACATTATGGGTATCAAATGAAAGGTGTTAGTTCTATATGTGGACCAGGGTGACTCTAGAATGTGTTTGTACGATATGAGTATCAAATTAAAGGTATTAATGAGGGTTTTAAAAGGGAGTGGCCCTTAGTTGTATATGTGAAGGCGTTTCGAGATATCTACAAAATGTGGAACAGGGTTATCCAGAACATCATTTGTCGGGTACCGCTAATTTATTTATATATGTAATACCACGTACAGCATTCCTTCCAAGATTCCAAGGGCTTTTGATTTCGCCCTGCAAAACTTTTTCATTTTCTTCTACTTAATATGGTAGGTGTCACACCCATTTTACCAAGTTTTTTTCTAAAGTTATATTTTGCGTCAATAGACCAATACAATTACCATGTTTCATTTCTTTTTTCGTATTTGGTATATAATTATGGCATTTGTTTCATTTTTCGTAATTTTCGATATCGAAAAAGTGGGCGTGGTCATAGTCGGATTTCGGCCATTTTTTAAACCAATACAAAGTGAGTTCAGATAAGTACGTGAACTGAATTTAGTAAAGATATATCGATTTTTGCTCAAGTTATCGTGTTAACGGCCGAGCGGAAGGACAGACGGTCGACTGTGTATAAAAACTGGGCGTGGCTTCAACCGATTTCGTCCTTTTTCACAGAAAACAGTTATCGTTCTAGGAGCTAAGCCTCTACCAAATTTCACAAGGATGGGTTAATTTTTGTTCGACTTATGGCATTAAAAGCATCCTAGACAAAGGGCGGAGCCACGCCCATTTTGAAATTTTCTTTTATTTTTGTATTTTGTTGCACCATATCATTACTGGAGTTGAATGTTGGCATAATTCACTTATATGCTGTAAAGATATTAACTTTTCTTTTAAAATTTGAATTTAAAAAAAATTTTTTTTAAAAAGTGGGTGTGGTCGTTCTCCTATTTTGCTAATTTTTATTAAGCAGACATACAGTAATAAGGGTAACGTTCCTGCCAAATTTCATCATGATATCTTTAACGACTGCCAAATTACAGCTTGCAAAACTTCTAAATTACCTTCATTTAAAAGTAGGCGGTGCCTCATTGCCCAAAATTTTACTAGTTTTCTATTCTGCATCATAAGCTCAACCCACCTACCAAGTGTCATCGCTTAATGCGTATTTGGTAATGAATTATCGCACTTTTTCGATTTTTCGAAATTTTCGATATCGAAATAGTGGGCGTGTTATTGTCCGATATCGTTCATTTTAAATAGCGATCTGAGATGAGCGCCCAGGAACCTACATACCAAATTTCATCAATATGCCTCAAAATTTACTCAAGTTATCGTGTTAACGGACAGACGGACGGACGGACGGACGAACATGGCTCAATCGAATTTTTTTCGATACTGATGATTTTGATATATGGAAGTCTATATCTATCTCGATTCCTTTATACCTGTACAACCAACCGTTATGCAATCAAAGTAATATACTCTGTGAGCTCTGCTCAAATGAGTATAAAAATATATGAAATTGCAATAAAAAAGTTTGTAACCACCTATGTTACCTGTCTGAAGAATGTATTGCATTGGCATTGTTCGATGATGACGTCTCTTGTACCATGAAGAAAAAGATTGTGGAAAAAATCAAAAATATAGACAACTGCCATAAGGTAACATAAATTTAAAGAGGTCACACTTAAGGCCCAGTGAAATCAATAAATTCATAGAAAAAGAACTAAACGATTCTGTGAGAGGAAATACAATTGTGTCGGTTTTGGATATCACCTCAATTTCTGGAGGTACATCCACTATACTGGGGGGATACAGAAACCTATAAAAAAGCTAAGGATACTGTTATAAATATAAAAGAAATTAACGAACAGGGAGTAAAACTTATAGAAACATATAATAGAATACTTACAAATGACGAACAAGAAAAACAATATTTATTACAAGTTGTAACTGATTACAAAAAACAATTTGAATCATACAATAAATTATCATTAATTTGATCCTAGGAAATAACATCATATTATATACGTGTCAGCTAAAGTTCCACAAGATATATGTATATGTTTTAAAAATGCATTTTCAAAAAGTTTATAATAAACAAGTAAGGAAGGTTAAGTTCGGGTGTAACCGAACATTACATACTCAGTTGAGAGCTATGGTGACAACATAAGGGAAAATAACCATGTAGGAAAATGAACCGAGGGAAACCCTGGAATATGTTTGTATGACATGTGTATCAAATGAAAGACATTAAAGAGTATTTTATGAGGGAGTGGGCCATAGTTCTATAGGTGGACGCCATTTAGGGATATAGCCATAAAGGTGGATCAGGGTTGACTCTAGAATGCGTTTGTACGATATGGGTATCAATTGAAAGGTGCTAATGAGTATTTTAAAAGGGAGTAATCCTTAGTTCCATAGGGGGACGCCGTTTCGAGATATCGCCATAAAGGTGGACCAGGGGTGACCCTAGAATTTGTTTGTACAATATGGGTATCAAAGAAAGGTGTTAATGAGTATTTTAAAAGGGAGTAATCCTTAGTTCCATAGGTTGACGCCGTTTCGAGATATCGCCTTAAAGGTGGACCAGGGGTGACCTTAGAATTTGTTTGTTCAATATGGGCATCAAACGAATGGTGTTAATGATTATTTTAAAAGGGAGTGGGCCTTAGTTCTATAGGTGGATGCCGTTTCGAAATATCGCCATAAAGGTGGACCAGGGGTGACTCTAGAATGTGTTTGTACGATATGGGTATCAAATTAAAGGTATTAATGAGGGTTTTAAAAGGGAGTGATGGTTGTTGTATAGGTGGTCGCCTTTTCGAGATATCGCCATAAAGGTGGACCAGGGGTGACTCTAGAATGCGTTTGTACGATATGGGTATCAAATGAAAGGTGTTAATGAGTATTTTAAAAGGGAGTAATCCTTAGTTCCATAGGTGGACGCCGTTTCGAGATATCGCCATAAAGGTGGACCAGGGGTGACCCGAGAATTTGTTTGTACAATATGGGTATCAAAAGAAAGGTGTTAATGAGTATTTTAAAAGGGAGTAATCCTTAGTTCCATAGGTGGACGCCGTTTCGAGATATCGCCATAAAGGTGGACCAGGGGTGACCCTAGAATTTGTTTGTACAATATGGGTATCAAAAGAAAGGTGATAATGAGTATTTTAAAAGGGAGTGGGCCTTAGTTCTATAGGTGTACGCCTTTTCGAGGTATCGCAATAAAGGTGGACCAGGGGTGACCTTAGACTTTGTTTGTACGATATGGGTATCAAATGAAAGGTGTTAATGAGAGTTTTAAATAGGGAGTGGTGGTAGTTGTACATGTGAAGGCATTTTCCAGATATCGACCAAAATGTGGACCAGGGTGACCCAGAACATCATCGGTTGGATACCGCTAATTTATTTATATATGTAGTACCTGCCAAGATTTTAAGGGTTTTTTATTTCGCCCTGCAGAACTTTTTCATTTTCTTCTACTTAATATGGTAGGTGTCAAAACCATTTTACAAAGTTTTTTCTAAAGTTATATTTTGCGTCAATAAACCAATACAATTACCATGTTTCATTTCTTTTTTCGTATTTGGTATAGAATTATGTCATTTTTTTCATTTTTCGTAATTTTCGATATCGAAAAAGTGGGCGTGGTCATAGTCGGATTTCGTTCATTTTTCATACCAAGATAAAGTGAGTTCAAGTAAGCATGTGAACTAAGTTCATTAAAGATATGCCGATTTTTGCTCAAGTTATCGTGTTAACGGCCATGCGGAAGGACAGACGGAAGACTGTGTATAAAAACTGGGCGTGGCATCAACGGATTTCGCCCATTTTCACAGAAAACCGTTAACGTCATAAAATCTATGCCCCTACCAAATTTCAAAAGGATTGGTTAATTTTTGTTCGAATTATGGCGTTAAAATTATCCTAGACAAATTAAATGAAAAAGGGCGGAGCCACGCCCATTTTGAAATTTTCTTTTATTTTTGTATTTTGTTGCACCCACATCATTAGTGGAGTTGAATGTTGACATAATTTACTTATATAATATAAAGATATAAATTTTTGTTAAAATTTTACTTTAAAAAATTTTTTTTTAAAAGTAGGCGTGGTCCTTCTCCGATTTTGCTAATTTTTATCAGGCGTACATATAGTAATAGCAGTAACGTTCCTGCCAAAGTTCGTCATGATATCTTCAACGACTGCCAAATTACGGCTTGCAAAACTTCTAAATTACCTTCTTTTAAAAGTGGGCGGTGCCACGCCCATTGTCCAAAATTTTACTAATTTTCTATTCTGCGTCATATGTTCAACTCATCAACCAAGTTTCGTCGCTTTATCTGTCTTTTGTAATGAATTATCGCACTTTTTCTGTTTTTCGAAATTTTCGATATAGAAAAAGTGGGCGTGGTTATAGTCCGATATCGTTCATTTTAAATAGCGATCTGAGATGAGTGCTCAGGAATCTATGTACCAAATTTCATCAAGATATCTCGAAAATTTACTCAAGTTATCGTGTTAAGGGACGGATGGACGGACGGACGGACGGACGGACGGAAGGACATGGCTCAATCAAATTTTTTTTCGATCCTGATTATTTTTGATATATGGAAGTCTATATCTATCTCGATTCCTTTATATATGTACAACCAACCGTTTTCCAATCAAACTTAATATACTCTGTGAGCTCTGCTCAACTGAGTATAAAAAATTTTAAACAAACTCAATTACATATACTCATTACATTCACATTCTTGAAGTAATGACACCGTGTTTAAGGCATAATTTATTTTATAAATTTTATTATTTGATCAGTTTTTGTTGTTTTAGATTTATTTGAAAGTCAAAGTATCTCTAGAACTTACTAATAACACGATAAATTACGTTTCACCCATAACAAATGAAGTAGGGCTGGTCAAATTTAAGAAATTGTAAAAATTCGTAATTTTTCAGGACTTCAAAACTCTTTGTGCCACCTCTAACCCATTTTTCGATTGACCTAAAACTTTGTATATTCTAGTTGTTGGGCTATCCGCATATTTCTAGGGGGTGAGATCAAGAATCGGAACACTTTGGAAAATGAGGGCCACCCTAATGCACACATGTGACATACAAACACAAAAATATGGAATGCAGTAAAGAATTTAAAAACTAGCATGATTAATTATATGTATAGGTGAACAGATAAATACAGATGCTTAAAGCATTAAAATTTTTTATTTCAAATTGACTATAAATTGATTTTATTGATTTCTTTAATGCGATTCGAAACATCCATTTTTATGGAACAAAAAGGAAACAATACTTGGCGTGAATTACATTCGAGAAGTTTAAGACTGAGCTTCTCTTCCGATATCTGTGAAGCTTCTTTTTTGATTAATCCTTATAATTGGTCGGGTGGAACCTACATATTTTATACCGACGCCGAACGGCAGCTGCAAGGCCGATGAATTTTCATTGAGAAGATTTTAATGGCAGAAATACAAACGCAGTGTTTACAAATTCACTGCCAAAAGGTAAATCCGCTTACAAACATTCTTTTATAAGCCTTGGTGCTTCTATTCGCGGGACTTTAACTTAGAAGCTTCTATTTAGTAGGCGGAACACGCTACCAATAATATGGAATATATATTTTAATAAAATGTTTGCGTATTCTATAACCTAACTGAAAATATAAAATACGCGATTAACCCGTTTCAGTAATTTCCCAGCCCGTGGTACCCAAACTCTCCTAGGTAGGCTCCAAACATGTTCAGAATGAAGCTTATCTAAAAGGCAGTGCAACATTAGGACTCTTGAAAGCAAACTCTCTATACGGTCTTCCTATCAGTCTTATGATTATAAAATAAAAGGGCTCCAAAAATCATTCGAAGTTAACCAATAGCGGAGTGTACTCGGATTATATTTTTAATTTTTATTAATAAATAGTTACGAGTACGCCTTTTTCCATTCTTCGTTAGCTATACCAAGTGCAGTGATGGCTTTTCTTGCTGGAATCTCCCCGCGCTCTTGCTGTTTAAAGGGTTTTTTATCTTCTTCTTCAAGGTCGAACACGAACTTCAGCAGGGCAAAAGTTGAAAAACTAAATGACCTAAGGTAGTCCGCAAAAATCGTAATGAAGTCCTTTCTATGTATCTTTTTGCACTTTGTATCCCGAGCGCCCTGCCACCGTGGTGTGATGGTAGCGTGCTCCGCCTATCACACCGTATGCCCTGGGTTCAACTCCCGGGCAAAGCAACATCAAAATTTTAGAAATAAGGTTTTTCAATTATAAGAAAATTTTTCTAAGCGGGGGTCGCCCCTCGGCAGTGTTTGGCAAAGCGCTCCGGGTGTATTTCTGCCATGAAAAGCTCTCAGTGAAAACTCATCTGCCTTGCAGATGCCGTTCGGAGTCGGCATAAAACATGTAGGTCCCCGTCCGGCCAATTTGTAGGGAAAATGAAGAGGAGCACGACGCAAATTGGAAGAGAAGCTCGGCCTTAGATCTCTTCGGAGGTTATCGCGCCTTACATTTATTTTTTTTTATTCCGAGCGCCCCCATTTCGCAGTAGTCTCTTTTCGCTCTATATCAGTAGGTACTTTGGTTCCTTTTGACAATATGGATTAAGAAGAACTTGTGGGTCAAGTATTAAGCTAAATGTGTCAATGCACGCTCTTATAAAATATTCTTACAGAGCAGTGCTGCTAAACTTCATTTTGCAATGCCAGTTAATTTTGCATAATCTCTCGGGGCTTCATCACTGTCTTCCTTTAATTGGGCAGAGAAGTGTTAATTTAATCAGCACTCTCCACATATCTTTTAGAACGTCACAGTTTTTGGTCCTAATTAGAATTTATGATGAATCTGGTTCTGTGGTTTTGATAAAAAAAAATAGCCATATAGTTCGATCGATACTCTGTGTAAACTTTTATTATGGTCGTCATGCAGTCGATGAAATACCACCAGAAAACCCTAAAAGCTATTATTTCGTAGTGCTTTGGGGACAACTACCTTATTATATTTAGCTCGCCAGCAAACGAGACAATCTTGGATGCAAGCGTCCAGAAGTAAGGAACTATTTAAGCCTCATGCATACTAAATGACTTGGCCATCGCCTGACATATTTAGTTACAATTTTATATTTTTTTATTGTTTCCTATGTTTTTTTTTATTTAATTTGTATACCGGAATTCCGGTTGGTTATGCTAGAATTCTTAAATAATTTTTTGTTTAGCCTCCGAATCCGATTATTTTGTTATGCCTGCCTCGATTGCATACATTAAATATCAAGTTTGTTGCTTGAGTCTTTAGATTTATAGCAGTTTATAGAATGATTGGCAGACCTCGATGCTAGAATTATTGAACTGGAAAACGCAAGTAAAAGTTAACATCTTTAAAATTTTTCAATTATTTCGTTAAACAGTTTTTTCAATTATTATTATTTTTTTTTCTATAAAAAAGCACTTTTTTATTCTGTGTCCATTCTTTTTTCTGATTAGCCGTGTCAGAATATTTCAAGTGCAAATAAATTTTTCACGCACAATTTAATTTCATTACCACAAACTCACTCAATAAAAGAACATGTAATCACACTTAGGAAGACAATCTTGGCAGCAAATACATATGGACAAGCATATCTCTGAACTGACATTACATGGTTAGCATGTAGGCGAATCTGTTATATAGTCTTAAGAACCAACCAATGCGCACCGCTGGTCTCATTCAAATCAAAGTAGCTATCAATGCAATTTATGACATTAAATTTTCACTGAGGGCTGCTTAAAATGGACAACTTGAAACAAGCAAATGACATTAAGCCGACACGTGCTGTTTGTTATCCTGTTGTAAATAGTTGATGTGGCTGCTGAGGCAGCTATAAAGTTGTTGGCGTTAATGTTGCCCTTCTTTAGTGCTTAGCATACGTATGCCTATGGGATTAGATGGTGCATGAGGCTTGAAGAGATGGTGCAGATACACATTGTGGAGTTTATTGTATCCTTTTTTAATTTACACAATTTTACCACTTAAAACGCTATATTGAATTGAAGTGGCTTAGGTGTTGCGTGAGTTGGATTTATTGAAATGTTTATGGCTGGAAGTAAATTTATTTATATACTTCACATAAATTGACATGTGAAAATGTTGTGGGCAATGAGTGGAAATATTGTGGTATGGAAAATTATTTAATTGAATGTGTGTAAGTGCTGTACTGTCATAGTATTAGTCGAATGATGTTCCTGTGCATAAGCATTTAATTTATTGTACTTTAAGCTTTATTCGGCGCGCGCTTGAATTACGAAGGTTCTCCTGGTACAAAATTATTGCAAAAATCGTTTTATGTTATACTTCGTTTAACTTTATTAAGTTTTAAATATTTAGATACGCTTTGTAATATGGGTTGTGTGATGCTCTTGAAAATTTTCGCTTATCTTATCGCCCATTTTATATTATCTTAAATATCCAGTTTACATTTTATCAATGAAGTCGGTAAACTTGTATTGTTTTATTTATTACACTAATTTCATTTAATTTGTGCACCGGAATTCCAGTTGGTAATTCTAGAATTTTTAAATAATTTTATGTTTAGACTCCGAACTCGATTATTTTATTATGCCTGTCTGGATTGTATACATTAAGTATCAAGTTTCTCGCTTGAGTTTTTCGTTTTTATAGCAGTTTATAGAATGATTAGCAGATCTGGATGCTAAAATTCTTCAACTAGAAAACGCATTAGTAGAAGTTAACGTGTTTAAAGTTTAAACATTTTTTTTTCATAAAAAACCACCCACACAGAGTTGGGGAGAAACCACATAATAAACAAAATATTTGTTTAAACGAAAAAACTGCTCAGGTTCCTGCGGTGTAAACTATGCCAGTCGGTTAAAAAGCTTAAAATACTTCCACAACTCTCAAATTCGAAGGTTCGAGGGGAAAAAAGGCGTGAGAACTAAATAGTCGCGATATTCGGAAATATACAGATGGGCGTCTAGAAATTTATGAATAATATTTTGTAAGGCCAAATCACTGCCGAGTAGCGACCGTGCTTATAAAAACGTTTTTCTAATTGAAAAAATATGTTTCTTTAATATTGATGTTGCTTTGCTGTGCGAGAACCCAGGATCTTTAATATGAGCACGTTACCATCACACCACGGTAGTTAAATTTACTAGAGCTTTCCTGTACGCTGAGTTTGACCAAAAAAGTGGTAGCGTTGCTAGAAACAAATAATTTTGAACCATTTGTAAAGTGCTTCGTCGTATTCTTATCGATAACCACTGTTGCCGACAATTAATTTCTTTATCATCGGCTTATTAACGAAGGTGAAATAGTCGTCGAGTTATCGGTTTGCTATTGGCTTGTTCCTGCTGAGTCATTGACCTTTTTTAGTTCCTTATCGAGTTACGATCGATATTATCGATTTTATATTGAAATCTCATCGGTAAATGCTTCATAATACACCAATATGTGATCGAGGACAGATCAATTACACTCCGTTAACTGATTGAAAATACTCGGATAAAAACTCGAAGCCTATCGAGAATAAAACCATAAGTTATTATTAATTAGAAATCTATAATTTTTTGATGAAAAGAATCGGCAACACGCCTATAACTAATCGATAAGTTTTTGATAAAATATTGAAAACATTCCGATAAATAACAAACCATTATTCGATAAAAATTGATTTTAAATTGGTAATTTTTTGATAACAGTCGATAGCTTTTGGATAAAAAATCGATAGTTTTTTCATAATAAATCAATACAATTTCAAAAGAAATATACAAAATGCCGATAAAAATTCGGTTACACTCCGATAACAAGTTGATGATTTTCCATATCAAATTGATAACATTTTGATAATCTACAAATCGATAACGCATCCATACCGCGATATAACACCGCATTTTGAAAAAAAATTGATAAATAGCCGTACGGTTTCGGCTTCGGTTTTGGTTTCTTTTGCTCTTTTCTTCCTCCTCTTCGTCTGTTTATAGACTTAAGAATTTTTGATACTTTTCTTTATGAATTTTACTCTCTCTTTTATATATCTTCGATTTGTTTTTCTGCTCTCTTTTATTTCTGTCTACTGGTTTTCTGTCTGATTTCGTTCATGTTCACTCTGCCACGAAGATTGTTCCCACATTACGCTACAGTGTTGAGGGTTGTGACTATTCTTACATCTACCCGTACGCTTATGTTCAAAAAGTTAAGATTTTTATTTTTAACACTACAAAATATTGGTAAATAACTTTGGCTATGCCAAAGTGCAATAATCTTAAACATCGCATGCTTTTGGCTCTTGTTGCAACTGCACGTTCCTAAATATGCAAGCAAAACTTAAACACACACTTATTCTATGCATTTCAAACCCACCAAAAAACATGATTAAAGGTTTTCAATATACATATTTTTAAACATTATATTGACTGCATGCTATGCAGCGATCTGTCTTGGGTATTTATTTATTGAAAGTGATCATGATGAGCTTATAAAGCGCTAGTTTTTCGTCCAATCTTCAAAAAAAAATAATTTTTACACTAAATTTTCTAAAAGTGTACACACTGTAAAACGCTACACTATATAAGATAGTACTATATGAACACGCATCGACTCGTCCGTGGAGTCCCTAAGACATCTAACAGATTTGGCATTCAAAATCTGAAAATGTACCGAAATGAGCCGCAAAACAAATCAAAAGCTATTTGTTCGAAAACACAAACTTTAATAGTCCCAATTCAAGCGCAACATTATCTTGAAACAATGATCAGGAATCATCTCTAAAGTACTTCCATAATGATCCTGAAACAGATCAGATTTCAAAGCCCACATATTTCGATACATCACTCTGCTGCTACTAAATAAATGCACAACAATAGTCAAGCAAGCAGTCACACATACATGTAAACAGCGAAGCTAGCAGAGAAGAAAATATTTTACATACATACATGTAATCAGCAACTAAGGGCTGATGTTGTTGCTCACACATATACAAGCATAAGACAAGAAGAAAAACGTGAATATCAGATATAGAAATGAAAAATACTTAAGCAGCTGTTTGAAAGGGTTGTTCGTGAAAAGTCTAGACCTTAGGAGAAATGGGAGAACAATGTAGCCGAGAGTATAAAAGCAGCGCAAGCTGAAGAATAATGAATCAGTTTGATTTTGTAATTGTGAAGTGCTACTACAATAGTGGAGTTGTAAATAAAGAACATTTGCTATATTTAATATTTGAGTTATTTATTCGACAGTTCAGATATTCGAATGTTAACAGAAGCTGCAAAATAATCAAGAATTTTCCTAAATCCGTTACAATATATCGAATATCGAAACCACTGCCATATTCCATTTCTACGTATAATGGCTTATAATATTCGCTGATAGGTATAATTAAAAACACATTCATCTCTCGTTCAAATAAAAATTGCGGTTGCAGTTTAACGCACACTAACATTCACATATTTGGTTGGTGGCCGTATAGTGCGAATAAGTGTGAAAGCATCTTACGATTTCGGGTCGTTAACAGCTCAATGGCAATAGCCTACTACAGGCATTACCACAAATAAAATAAAAGTTTGTAACAAAAAAAACTAATAATATTTTACTAACTGGAAATAGCAACTTATTTTTAATTTTTGCGGCTTTAGAGAAAAACAAATACACAATCCTACAAACCGCCAACATCATCAATGGCCATAAAAACGCAAAGTGAAAAAGTAAAGAAAAATGCAAACGTAACTCACACTTGCAAATTTAAGATCTCAATAAATATTATAAATATATTTATGAAAAAAAAATTATTATTTTTATGTTCGCATACGTTTTTTAAATTTTCGCACTTTATGCTATTTGGAAATTTTTTTAAATATTTTTTATTCTTTCTTTTGTTTGCAATCTCTTTTCTAATTTGCAATCTCTTCATTTTTTTCTTTGTATATCGCACCATTTCAACCTTCAAACTAAAAAATTTATTTTCAAGTTCAAAACAGTAAAAGTGGTCACCAGCAGCCACAGCGGCGCAGTGGAGTGCAGCGCAGGGGACATGAACACATTTCACTCTCAAGTTCAAGATCAAACCGGCAAACCCACAACAAACGACCAGGCGCACAGGCAGCAACCAGTCGGTGAAGCTGCTTTTGTAGTTGTTGTGGCAGTCTAACCGATTTGTTGTTTGGTGCATCGCACTTTTTCTATCGTTTTATTATTTTGTTATTTTCTTGTATTCTCTTTTCTATTTCGCGCACAAACTTAAAAATGATTAAAGATTTGTTGTGTAAAGATGATACGTTTTCATTTTTTATATATTTTTTTTCTTCACTTAATTTTATGAGGATGACCAGTTTGGCTGCTGAAAGCTCATTTTTCGTTTGGCAGTTTTTTCCTGTGTTTACAATTTTATTTATAGCCTACGCTAATGCATAATTTTGTGTAGGAGAAGCGCAAGGAAATAGTTTTTTTTGTTTGCCTTTGGTTAGCATTTACATTTTTTTTGTGGTATACTACTGACCTATTTGGCTTGAAGTTGTTAATATGTGAATGAAAATAAGGAAGACATTTAGTTTTTTTTTGCAACATAGCTGTAGGGCAGTAAAATTTGTAAATATGTCCGTAGCAAGTGATGGATGTGATCAACAACTGCGGTAAATAATTTTAAAAAAAATCAAATCCATTGTTTTCTACCAGAAATAAGAACTATTTGATAAAAAATTATTAATTGTTTGAAAAATTCAGTACACGAATTTCATAAATTTGTTTTGTACCCAGCTGTACATGTAAACATGGTATTGATAGGATAAGCCATATCCGTTCGTCCGTTAACACAATAACTTGAGCAAATATTGAGATATCTTCACCAAATTCGTATACGCGCTTATCTGGGCCCAGAATAAATCTAACGAAAACCACGCCCACTTTTCGATATCGAAATTTTATAAAAATGGAAATAATGTGATAGTTCAAAAAAAATACCGATAATCTAATGATACTTGGTAGGTAGATTGGTTTTATGACGCAAGACATAAATTCCAAAAAATTTTGAGTACGGGCGTTGCACCACCCAAATTTTAATATCTATATATCTCAGAAATGCAAGAGCTAATTTTTATTTTAAGTAGTTTTCTTTTTAGAGCTTAACGTTCAGTAGTCTGCATTTTTCTATAATTAAGACTTTGATTTATAAAACTATATAAAGAAGCGCATATCGTTAGGTCAGATGAAACCAAATAGAAATACTTCCCACTGCGTTTGGGATAAATAGTAAACCAAACATTTTTTCAAAGCCACTTAATACAAAATATACGTATACAGAACAAGTATGGGTGGCTAAATTCGGGTATAACCGAACATTATATACTCAGCGTGAGCTTCAATTGTGCACTTCATTTCAGATAAACTACTTTTCTATATAACACGTGGTACCGCCCCTTTAAAAAAAATGTTTCCCGATTTCCTCTTACAATAAAACTTATAAGTGAAATATCATTGATCCAAAACTATTTTTTGCTAAGCTATGGCTTATTATTCTAGTCTACGACCCTTTTAAACTTGTTTTATATCTTGCCGTGGTCTTTAACCGACTTCGTCCATTTTCCTAGAAATATTTCCTGCTATAGGGAAAATTTGTGTACCCCAATTATTACGATCCGTAAATTTTTCTTCGAGTTATGGCTCCCGAAGCATAGAAATTGCTTAGTCATAAAAGGGGCGGTGGCACGCCCCTTTCTTAAAATTTGAAGTTTTTCCAATTTACAGTTATAAATCCACTTGGGAAATGAAATACCATTCATATAAAGCTCTTTTTTGCGAAGATATAGCTTATTTTATTCCTCCACGACCCATTTAAAAATCATTTATATAAAAGTGGGCGTGGCCCTTAACAAATTTTTTTTTCAAAGCATTCCCTATAGTAAAGGCAACCTCTCCGCCGAATTTTGTTACGATAGGTTTAACGATTTTTGATTTATGATTAATAATATTTGTAAAATTGATTTTATCACAAGTGGGCGGTGCCACGCCCATTTTAAAAAAAGTTTACAAGTCTAAATATCAGTCCACATGTCAAATTTCAACATTCTAGGTGTATTATTTACTAAATGATCAGGTTTTATTGTGTTTTTTTTTAATTTTTATACTCAGTTGAGCAGAGCTCACAGAGTATATTAAGTTTGATTGGATAACGGTTGGTTGTACGGGTATAAAGGAATCGAGATAGATATAGATCATCAGGATCGAAAAAAAACTTGATTGAGCCATGTCCGTCCGCCCGTTAACACGATAACTTGAGTAAATTTTGAGGTATGTTGATGAAATTTGGTAAGTAGGTTCCTGAGCACTCATCTCAGACCGCTATTTAAAATGAACGATATCGGACTATAACTACGCCCACTTTTTCGATATCGAAAATTTCGAAAAACCGAAAAAGTGCAATAATTCATTACCAAAGACAGATAAAGCGATGAAACTTGGTAGGTGAGTTGAACATATGACGAAGAATAGAAAATTAGTAAAATTTTGGACAATGGGAGTGGCACCACCCACTTTTAAAAGAAGGTAATTTAAAAGTTCTGCAAGCTGTAATTTGGCAGTCGTTGAAGATATCATGATGAAATTTCGCAGAAACGTTACTCCTACTACTATATGTAAGCTTGATAAAAATGAGCACTTTAAAAAAAAATTTTTTTTTAAGTAAAATTTTAACAAAAAATTTAATATCTTACCAGTATATAAGTAAATTATGTCAACATTCAACCCTAGTAATGATATGGTGCAACAAAATACAAAAATAAAGAAAATTTCAAAATGGGCGTGGCTCCGCCCTTTTTCATTTAGTTTGTCTAGGATACTTTTAATGCCATAAGTCGAAAAAAATTTCCCAATCCCTTTGAAATTTTGTAGGGGCATAGATTTTATGACGTTAACTGTTTTATGTGAAAACGGGCGAAATCGGTTGAAGCCATGCCCAGTTTTTATACACAGTCGTCCGTCTGTCCTTCCGCATGACCCCTTATTGAACTTAGTTCACGTGCTTACCTGAACTCACTTTATCTTGGTATAAAAAATGAACGAAATCCGACTATGACCACGCCCACTTTTTCGATATCGAAAATTACGAAAATGAAAAAAATGCCATAATTCTATACCAAATACGAAAGAAGGGATGAAACATGGTAATTGGATTGGTTTATTGCCGCGAAATATAACTTTGGAAAAAACTTTGTAAAATGGTTGTGACACCTACCATATTAAGTAGCAGAAAATGAAAAAGTTCTGCAGGGCGAAATAAAACACCCTTGAAATCTTGGCAGGTATTACATATATAAAAAAATTAGCGGCATCCAAAAGATGATGTTCTGGGTCACCCTGGTTATGGCGATATCTCGAAAAGGCGACCACCTATAGAAAGAATGCCCACTCCCTTTTAAAAATACTCATTAACACCTTTCATTTGATATCCATATCGTACAGACAAAGTCTAGAATCACCCCTGGTCCACCTTTATGGCGATATTTCGAAAAGGCGTCCACCTATAGAACTAAGGCCCACTCCCTTTTAAAATACTCATTAATACCTTTCGTTTGATACCCATATTGAACAAACGTATTCTAGAGTCACCCCTGGTCCACCTTTATGGCGATATCTCGAAAAGCGACCACCTATACAACTACCACCACTCCCTTTTAAAACCCTCATTAATACCTTTAGTTTGATACCCATATCGTACAAACACATTCAAGAGTCACCCCTGGTCCACCTTTATGGCGATATTTCGAAAAGGCGTCCACCAATAGAACTAAGGCCCACTTGCTTTTAAAATACTCATTAACACCTTTCATTTGATACCCATATTATACAAACGCATTCTAGAGTCACCCCTGGTCCACCTTTATGGCGATATCTCGAAAAGGTGACCACCTATACAACTACCACCACTCCCTTTTAAAACCCTCATTAATACCTTTAATTTGATACCCATATCGTACAAACAAATTCTAGAGTCAGGCCTGGTCCACCTTTATGGCGATATCCCTAAATGGCGTCCACCTATAGAACTATGGCCCACTCCCTCGTAAAATTCTCTTTAATGCCTTTCATTTGATACACATACCATGCAAACACATTCCAGGGTTTCCCTCGGTTCATTTTCCTACATGGTTATTTTCCCTTATGTTGTCACCATAGCTCTCAACTGAGTAAGTAATGTTCGGTTACACGCGAACTTAACCTTCCTTTCTTGTTTGTATATAAAAAGTGGGCGTGGTTATCATCCGATTTCGCTCATTTTCAACACCAATCTCTCTGGGTCCAGATAAGCTAGTGTACCAAATTTGGTGAAGATATCTCAATATTTACTCAAGCTATCGTGCTAATGGTCGGACGGACGGACATGGTCCAATCAAATTTTTCTTCGATACTGATGATTTTGATATATGGAATTCTATATCTATCTCGATTCCTTTATCCAATCAAAGTTAATATACTTTGCGTGCAAAGCACGCTGAGTTAAAAAATAGATGTACTAGCATAATTATCTAGCACACTGCTGAAGTCATTTTATATTTGTAAATGCTCATACTGAGTTGGTTAATTTTCTCACCGTTAAGCGCAACTCTTAAGCCAACCCACTACAACAAGTAATTTCTCGCTAATGGTTATTGAACATTTATTTCAATTTTCCCCCAGAAAACCATATCAAAGTCAAGGTCTATTAATGGTCACGTTTGATATATCAAATAAATTTTTTTGACGGGTTTTAATAATGACAATAACTACGAAAGTTCAATGGAACCTATCAAGTAAATTTTGCTTGTATATAATATATACGGCCGCCGTGGTGTGATGGTAGCATGCTCCGCATACCACACCGAAGATCCTGAGTTCACGTGTAAAGCAATATCAAAATTTTAAAAACAAGTTTTTTTCAATTAGAAAAAAAATGTTCTAAGCAGGGTTATTCCTTGGCAGTATTTGGCAAGCACTCGGAGTGTATTTCTGCTTCTCAGTGAAAATTCATCTGCCGTGCAGATGCCGTTCGAAGTCGATATAAAACAAGTAGGTCCTATTCCGCCAAGTTGTAGGAAAAATCTCTTCGGAGGTTATCGCGTCTACATTTTGTATGTTATATCGTACAGCAATAATTGTCGAAACATGAAAAGCTTTAAATATTTATTCGCTAGAAAAAATTTAATTTTAAAAATGACACCTTCAGGAAGAAGAAATTTCAGATGTTCCTCGATGGCACAATAAAATTCCTTAAGCTTCGTAACCTTCTTTTAATAATTCAAATTTATGCTTTTTAATAACCGCAAAATTAGATTTTCCACCAGTTTAAAATGCTAGTAAAGTTTCCGAACAATTATTTAACCTTTGTTACCAGACTTGAAAATGATAATTATTTATTTACGCTATGCTTCGCAAAAGCATGCATAAACACACATTGCTACATACATATATGCTAACGAAAATATATGTTAATGTGTTTATGTGTATGTAAAGGTGGCTTACTTTTAGAACCATGTCAAAGTACTTAAAGTATACAAAACGGTTTTTTTGTTCTTTTTTATTATTCTATTTACATGTTTGTATTTGTGCTTTTGAATTATTACGTTGGCCTTGGTTCAGTTTTCTTGGCATAAGAACAATGGCGCATGTGCTTTGCAATAGTGAGAACACAAAAAAATATGAGCATTCACTGCAGAAAACAAGAACAAAACAGATAATGAAAATGAAAACAAAAAACCATAGCTAAATACACATACTTATACTGAAAGAAATGGTGCTAGTAAAATCAACAAATCGGTTCTGTTGTTCTTGACTTAGTGGAGATTCCGTGAAATTGATAGAATTATGGTTAATTCGACCAAGTTCTTTGTCAAGCAAACAAATTAGTTTAGTCATTTCAACAGAAGAGAAATTTTCACTCTTAAGTTAACAAATTTTGTAAAATTGACAGATTCCTAATAAATCTAACTGATTTTTTTGTTAACACAGATGATATTATCGATTATTTCAACGGCGATCAACTGTCAACACATGAGCATTTTTCAAAGAGAATTTTACGCTCACTGCGCTCTCTACTTTGTTCTTATGTCGATGGTGCCACTTGTTAAAAAAAAACAACACCAAATAAGAAAACCATCAAATCGAAAAAACACACAACATGAGAAAACAATAAAAAACTGGGGTTTCAGTTATCAATACAAACGAAAACATCTTTTTTTGAATTTACTGTGCCAAAAATTATGAGATACCCGGACATCTATTTACCGGGTAAAATATTGCAACTTCTCGTCCAAGCGAAATGCAAAATTGCGCCCTCTTGTTGCAAAAGTTTTGGTTGAACGAACAGGATTTTTCCAAAGTTAGTAATATTTTGTTCAAGTTTTTATGAATTTTCACTCACGCGAACGAATATAATAAAATAATAAAAAAAAACATTATTTTTTAATGTTGATGCTTCGGACAAATAAAAGTTTGAGTTGTTTTGGAATCGTTTCAACTTAAAGTGTTAGGAAAATTAAACTTGCCGAATTACATGTAAGTTACTCCAGTAGTGAAATTACCTTCCTGCTATTTGATTCTTTACTTTTCTATAACTTACATGCCCTCATTTTAAAATGTTACGTCAAACATTTATACTACAAGTTTTGTTCGAAACAATCAAGTGTGGCAACTACATGCGAGAGAAGAAATTGAGAATGAGCTGAGCTGCAACTGAAAGAATTGAGAATCAGTTTGTGACTACTATTTTCATTTCTATATTCATATGTATGTATATGTAGCAAGCATGCGTATTTATGTATTCACATATTTACGTATTTATATGGCGGCCGCCGTGGTGTGATGGTAGCGTGCTCCACCTCCACACCGAAGACCCTGGGTTCACACCCCGGGCAAAGCAACATCAAGTTTTAGAAATATGCTTTTTCAATTAGAAGAAATATTTTCTAAGCGGGGTCACCTTCGGCTGTGTTCGCCAAGCACTCCGAGTGTATTTCTGTCCATGAAATGCTCTCAGTGAAAACTCATATGCCTTGCAGATGCCGTTCGGAGTCGGCATAAAACAAGTAGGTCCCGTCCCGCCAATTTGTAGAAAAATTAAAAAGGAGCACGACGCAAATAGGAAGAGAAGCTCGGCCTAAAATCTCTTCGGAGGTTATCGCGCCTTACATTTATTTATTTATATGGCAACATAGGTACTTTCATACAAAGCTGTCGCATCAACTTTTTTGTTCATTTGACTACTAAAACGGTCAATTACAATCAACGATTTTGTGCGCAGTTGATTCAACATTTTGTTGCGATGGATACAAATTGACAGACACTTCGGTTTGAATTGACCCGTATTTTGGTTGATTTTACCAGTCTTTTCTTTCACTGTACACATGTGTCTGGAATAGAAACTGCTAAATAGTATAAACCATAGTACAATAGCTATAACAAAACGCTTTAAATGAGTTTGTTCAAAAACCGATATGTTACATAAACTCATGCGCATATGCCTACACACCTACAAGTGTATGTATATACAGTTTTTTTTGCTAGTAACCGTTTGACATTTAAGCTAAGCAAATTGAATTTTTTTTGCGAAGTATTCTGAAAACTGCTACCAAATATCAAAACTCAGTTATGGCGCTTTAAATATTGCAGCCGTAAATTTATAGACATTTTATGTAGGTAAACACTTAAATGAAAACAAGTAAGGAAATCTAAGTTCGGGTGAAACCGAACATTACATACTAAACTGTGAACTTGAAAAGCTGTTGTTGTTTGCTCTATGTGGTTAATAGTGTTACAAGGCTGCGAAATAATACATATATGGGTCTATTTTAAATTCATTTTCGTTCAAAAGAAGCAAATGGATACAGAAGGTACCACATATGCACCTGATCGGATACAAACGCAATTTAACAGTTTTAGCTATGAAAAAATTTGTGTGCAAAATTTCATTCAGAGTGGGAGATTTTTGTCGGATTTATGGCATTAAAGTTGTTTTGGAAAGTGTAACAAAAAAAAGGGGCGGTAACGTTTAT
>JARSSU010007810.1:0-51692 GCA_029619165.1 Eurosta solidaginis
CATATAAGTAAATGGCATCTGTAGTGGGACATCTCGTGCTGGGCTGCCGTAGATATGTGTATACTTGATGTGAATTATTAACGTTAAAAGTACTGCTTAGCATGGCACTTAGCATCGCTTAGTGATGGGATAATTTAGTGATCGCTAATATACCGTGACAATATAATACTATTGATGAATATTAAATAACGCTATTACATTGGTATGGAGTCTATTACCTTGATCAACTACACAGACATCTACTGATATTTCGAAATGTCAATAACCTACGATCATTGATGACGAAAAACTATATCAGCAACAAATTGCACATTGATGCCTAGACGGCATCGCTTGCTGAGGTAACCCACTGTAGCGTAATGTATTAACGTTACGTGTCTGTAAATGTCACCGTAACTTAAACGCAGCTGTACTAGCCCTATAGTGAATATAAATACGTAACTGAAAAAGTTTTGTGAACAGGAATGTAATCGTTACCGTAGTCGTAACTATAACCGTGTACACATTCACGTATCAATAAATTAAACCGTCATCAATAAAATAATCCTGATGCGTGTAACAAATCCTTGCTCTCATAATAGTGACTGATCTGAAAAACAAAGTGCTGCATGAACAAAAACGGGTAACAGATTCAACATGTGGCAATTTGACACAAATCAACATCTGTCAGAGTTAGGATAATTGCTGATAGCATAGCCTATATTCTGAAAAGCCGAGCCGCAATTCACGACACCATCGTACTTCCTATATTTTGTAGAGCTATTTTGCGCTAGCGTTACTGACTACTGTACGCAGGGACGATCTGTAAGCTGACTTCTGTTATGAAGACCAGATATCACTTTTATCCTAACTCGACATAGGTTGTTTTTTCAAATTGCCACAGAAACAGTGATAATCGTAATTGTTACCGCAGCATGACAGCAAGCATAAAAACTTCTTGTAACAGCAGCTTGTAGTCTCACCTGTAACCGAGACTTTAACGTTAACTGAACCGCTTCTGTAACTGTAACCGCAGCTCTACCGTGGTTAAAATCGTAACTGTAATGTAACTATTAAATGTTTCCACCATCGTAGATTAGGCTAGGTGAATTGGCATGTCCGTGAGGACCTCACATAGACTGAATAAGTCCATAGTGTTACCGGAAGTTTGCTTAACGAACGAAACTGAAAACCCCTATCAAAAACCTGGACCTGTATAAAATGATTCCGTTCTCTTGGCAAATACTAGAAGCTTTTTAGGACCTATGCCACTGCTGCTTCTAGACAGCCGTACCATTCCTAATAGCTAGAGTCTTAGCCTGGAAAGCGCAGGGCACGAGGCACAAAACGTCCCCCAAGCGGTTGGATCTTAGACATACCGCGGTAGGTATGCTGTCGCAAGAGGCGACTTAAATAACCAAATGATTCAAGGGTTTGTGTAGGCCTACCATGAAGGGGCTACCAGCGCAATTGACCTACCCGTGGCAGACGAGGCTCTGGCGACCCCAGACTCCTCATGGAAGTAGGGTGTTCGGATGACCTAAAAGGTTCAATTTGGTCGTATTGAATCGTTCTCGAAATGCCGGACTTATACTTAATGGAGCTTGTTACCAGAATTACCGAAGCTCATATCCGGCAAAGGACCATCAACATCGATAACTTCCTCAAAACCTTCGGAGAGTGTTGTGATAGCTACAACAACAGCACAAAACCGTGCTCGGTCGTTACCTCTTCCAACCCGCTCTACCTACATTTGCTATCACTGACCAAGCCTAATTTAAAGGCATGCGATGCCAGAAGGCAGATTACAGTCAGAATATCCGTCATCAATCTACAGTCCTTTCTTTTAATGTTAGGTGTAACTTTGTTTGTCTAAGGTTGTAAGATTTACAAATCTATCGATATTTTATCAAAAAGTTAACGACATTGATTTCTAAAAGTTATCGATTTGGTATCAAAAAGTTATCTATTATATATCGATCCCATTTTGAAGAGTGATAGATTATTATCAAAAAGTAATAGATTTGTTGTTGCACTGCAAATGTGTTTTTGGTGTGTTATCGATAAGCTATCAATTCAATATCAGTTTGTTATCAAAAAGTTATTGGTTTGTTATCGATTTCGGCGTCAATTTCTTCAGAACTCAGACCTTTGTTCTTATTTTGCTTTACGCTCTTCGTAATTTTAGTTTTATTCAAGGTAGTCATTTGATCTTAGATATGTATTTCGGACAGTGCAAGACGAGCACCATGTGATGATCCTCCCTTGTCGCTGTGCAACACAACTGGTTCTGGCGAAGATATTAAGGCCGCACTATATTAAGTCCCATTGAGTATTTTAGAACATGCCAATAGTTCCGCCGAGCACTTGGAATCAAAACTGACATCAAAGACTTGGGCACTTGGCTGCAAAGTGACTCAAGCTCCACTTTATGAGAAAGAGAGTTATTGTGGTCAGCAGCGTTCCAAAATCTCTACTGGCAGCCACGTTTAGCTTACTTGCGTCTGCTTGGACGCAGAGAGCAGCATGGTAGCTACCTATCCTTATGTTTCTTATGTAGATGATATCCTCTTGTTCTGGCGTGGGGATTATTTTATCAAAAAGTAGTTCGTTGCTTCTGCGAGTTAGATCACGCAATTCTTGACAGCCGTCGGGTTCCTGGTGCAGAGTTTAGGGCTTTAAAAGCCGCCCAACAAATTAAATTATAAATTCTTAAACCGATAAAGTGGCGGATATCATCTCATCTACCGTATTTTAAAAGCAGGGACATCCGCCTGAAAAACGCTATAATGATTAGAGATACTAAATTTGTAGCTGAAACGGAGCTCCTAGCAGAAATTTACCATTCTCCTGATTTAAAAAAAGACAAAAGAAGGACTCGAATAGTTTGAAGGCAAGTTCATTAAGATTTCACGCATTGCAGCATCGTTTCAGTTGCAACCCATTCAATGACAAAGTTTACAGCTTTATTTTGCCTCTTTGTTTTCCCTGCCATATGAGGTTTAATTGTACACTTAAGCCACTAGCTGATTTCCAATTTACGACACGTTTACGTTAGCAAATAAGAAATCGAAATGGCAACACATTTACAATAAAGCATTTAAGCGCGAAAATCAAACGAACTGTGATAAAAGTGGCAAGTAGAGCAGAAAGCAAAGGAAGGAATAAATGAGAATGAAATAATTTTCGTGAAAAG
Organism: Eurosta solidaginis; assembly: GCA_029619165.1. Classification (NCBI taxonomy): domain Eukaryota; kingdom Metazoa; phylum Arthropoda; class Insecta; order Diptera; family Tephritidae; genus Eurosta; species Eurosta solidaginis. The sequence continues at coordinate 3,176 of JARSSU010007810.1, forward strand.
TCAAAGGTGAGTTTTAAAACCAGATGACAACAAAACGAAAAAAAACACAGAACGACGCAGCAGGTGCACATGATGTTGGTGTTGCAACAACAACAGCTGTTGAGGCTAAAAGATATGAGTTGGCATACAGAAGACACGGAAAACCGATGTTGTGAAAATGAAGTCAAAAGTATTTTGTGTTGTAAAGTAAATGCATATCAAAGGAATTGCAATTACGGAGACAACAGGCAGTGCATGAAAATTATATGAAAAACAGCAACGAGTTGTCACATATGAAAGTTGACTCTGTGAGTGATGCACGTAAATGGAGGAGTTTCACGCAAACATACATAAATACGAGGGATTTTGTGTGTGCTTTCTACATACAGAAAAGTGCAGCAATATCATCCACGAAACCAGTATTGAGAGGTAAAGCGTTCAATAAGCCCGAGATGCTCAGAAATATACTCCGAATCTGCAACATCAAAAGTCAAGCCATATCAATGTAGCTCATGAAATCAACTTAGGCAATATTTAACTTTTGTTGTTGTTGTTATAACCGCAAAATTACTTCCAGACGGTTCAGCGGAATGTTATGTAAATGAGCAATCCTTCTTTTTTTTTGCATATGAGCTCGATACTCATCCGTATTAACAACTTCTGACACTTCGCCGACTGTCACGCGAATGATTTCTTTGGTTACCGGAAAATTCACGAATGTGAAATTTAAGCCTCCCTTACGACAGTCGTGCCGTACCGTGGGTCGATACGACGCTGCTTAACCTGCGGCGGTGCTACTCTGCTCAAAATTATTGCTAAGGCCATGCCAGTTTAGTGATTTTATTAAGAGAGCGCATGTGCCTACTTCCTAATTGAGAGTTCCAACGATCCTTAGGAAGAAGGAATCGCAATTCAAGAAGGATGTGTACTGCAGTCTCATCTTCGCTATCACAGTAGTGGCATAGAGTGTTGGAGCATATGGATTCAATACTTTTATCAGTACTTTTGCCAGCCGTAGCCTTTATTGCCAGCTTATCAGCTTTCCCGTTCCGTCCACCACTTTGTGGACCGACATCCAAGCGAGGCTAATGGTGTTACTAGCCCCTAAACTATTCTATTTCCCCATACACTTAAGGGCTGTTGACGATCTTATCTCAACTGAAATTTGATCTCAGCCTGAAAAAATACTCGGATCTTCTCCGAACATTTTGGTTCTGCGGCCAAATTTCACGCTCCGATACCCTATCGGTTCATCGGTGCACCGTATGCGAATTTTACCACACTTTATCTTAAGCCGCTTTTCAAACATAATGAGTTTCTTGAAGTCATCTCCTGGGGAATTTACCTCACTCTTCTATGCTATGTTCAAAGTTGCAAGTCTCTAGCTCACTTGAAGGTTACTTAAAAACCGATCTATATATTTCAATGACGTTTTTTATTTTCTCGACCCGTGCGCCACCAAGCGGATTTTTTATCTGTTCGCATTGTCATGATGTCTGGATCTAAGTGTAAGATTTCAAGTTTCTAGCTCAATGACAAGTTATCGCAAGATCCATATGCTCTGAATGGATTTTTGAAAGATATTTAAACATCTTGATACTGGCTCCATCTAGATTTTTTTTTATTCCAAGTATTTAAGTTTAAAAGATTTTTAAGCTATGTGCAAAGTTTAAAAAGCCTAGCTTAACGGGAAGATACTTAATACCCGACGCCAAAATTACCGAATTCGGGCAAGATTCTAGTACCGTGGGAAGTTACCCGAAAATCTCTTGCAACATTTTATTCAAATTTGCGGACAAGTATGAAACGGAGCCAATATAAAGAAAGTATAGGCAACATTGGAGGTGGCACAATTTTCATGAATTCTAAATTTTTTCGAAAACGTTTTTGGAATTGACAAAATGTGATAAAAATTTCCACTGCCATTTTTTTTAATTTTAAACACTTTTTACTTCCTTTATATTAAGTCGGTTGAATATTTTTGCAATTTCTATGTCAAAATTTAAAAATCAAGTTTAGCAAGAATATGGCTTTATATAACGAGATATTTTTCACTGATTTTGTCCATTTATATAAAGGAAGTGCTTAAAATTTTGTATTTTAGTTTTATTCTCATTTTCATCACACAAACACAAACATTTTGTTTACAATTACATATTACAATAATTTCAAGAAATGAGTTAGTTTCAACACTCTCTCTTACCTATGTAAATAAATGAACAATATAATCTGTACTTACAAATTGTCTATGTAAATCGTGAAAAAAAATTGAGCTACTTATTTGTTTATCAAAAAAACATATTTACATACAATTCAATGCTACTCGCAAACTCTTTGCTGGCCAATTTGCTTTCAACAAGTTAGAAAAGTTTACAATAGGTTATCAAAAATCCCAATAATATTGCAATTTACCAAATAAAACTTTATGCAAATTTATCCGCACCAAAGATACACAAATATAAAACCATATACACATTCATTCAAACGTATTGATATTTTCTTTAGTTGTGCCATGGTTCAACTATATACAGGTTGGCTCATCTGTAAAGCAACAAAACATGTCTGTTCAAATTGTCAAAATCTGTGTATTGGTGTTGGTGCGAATGGTATGGAATGGAAACATAAAACTTAGCAGTTTTTGTATGCGAAAGTAAAATGTTGCCAATGTGTTGGTTTCATTTTGAGTTTGCCATCTCCTTTTGACAATCCCTTCGACCATGCAATGACATAAACAAAATCAGCTGATGAGATGAGCCAACCTGTACATAATTGAACCATGAGTTGTGCATAGAATAACACATTTACCAGAAAATAACAAAGGTTTCATTCTATAGCAAAACATTAGACGGCAACATTTGAGTCTCTAGGTAGAAGTTGTTTACGGTGCTCATATCCGGTCACCAGAAGGTATCTTTTCTAATCAAAGCTAACCCTTTTGTGCGAAGCCTTAAACAATTGCTAACTATAACTTATTTATACCCAGAGGAAAGCATAGTCCCAATGAGCCTACATATATGCCAGAGCTCAGAGTGATAGTAGCGCGAATGTTGCTAGGTCCCGTAACCTAAATGCTTTTTATGTCAAAATATTGTAAGCCGCTAGCGGGCGAGATCAGATATTATCAGAAGATGTTTGGCTTGGTGAGGTGCAGAGATGAACGTCTTAATTGAAAGTAGGCAGTCTACGAAAATTTAAAATTTCGTATCTGTAAGAGTACTAGAAAGCATAATCTTCGCGGCATTTTAATATTGTTGTTGTTTGGTTGACAATGCTGTGTAGAGCTTAGTAGGCTCAATCACTCAACGAATTCACATTAAACTATATCAAACACCTCCAACGACAATCCGTTCAATTGACCAAAGTGACTCAGTTAACGTATTTCAGTTTAGTTTGAGCGCTTCTTAAATAACGTCGTAAACCAATTCACAAGCTTTTTTTTACTACGTACTGCTCTCGCGGTCATATAGGCAATGAAGCAAAAGAAAACAAGTAAGGACGGGACTATCTTCGGCTGTGCCGAAGACTTCATACCTTTCATGAATGGGGCTGAACAATAATCTTATCCCGTTCGTAATCTCCAAATAATCGGATGTATAAGATAAGAAATATATAGTGAACAGATGTGCATAAAAAATAAATGTAAGGCGCGATAACTTCCGAAGAGATCTAAGGCCGAGCTTCTCTTCCAATTTGCGTCGTGCTCCTCTTGATTTTTCCTACAAATTGGCCGGACAGGACCTACATGTTTTATGCCGACTCCGAACGGCATCTGCTAGGCAGATGAGTTTTCACTGAGAGCTTTTCATGGCAGAAATACACCCGGAGCGCTTGCCAAACACTGCCGAGGGGCGACCCCGCTTAGAAAAATTTTCTTCTAATTTAAAAACCTTATTTCTAAAATTTTGATGTTGCTTTGCCCGGGGTGCGAACCCAGGGCATACGGTGTGGTAGGCGGAGCACGCTACCATCACACCATGGTGGCCGCCGAATAGATGTACATACCTAAACGATTTTTAAGATAAATATAAAATAAAAATGGCAAAAAAACCCCCTTATCTGAACGATCGGTTGTATGGGATATATATTATATATAGCTCCGATCGAAATGATTTTTACAGGAAATCTTCTATGATATATTAGAATATATATCACCAAGTTTCACGTTTTTGTATTGGAAACTAAGAGAGAAATGGCCAAAAATCTTTCTATCTGAACGATCGGTTGTATGGGATAGGTATGTATAGATAGTTATAATATACTATAGCTCCGATCAAAGTAATTTTTTCAGGAAATCTTCTATGATATATTAGAATAAATATCACCAAGTTTAGCGTTTTTATATTGGAAATTAAGGGAGAAATTGCCAGAAATCTTTCTATCTGAACGATCGGTTGTATGGGATATAACAATATATAGCTCCGATCAAAGTGATTTTTTCAGGGTATCTTCTATGATATGTTAGAATATATATCACCGAGTTTCACGTTTATACTTTCTTAAATTGCGGCAGGAATAACCAAAATCGTCTTATCTGAACGATCGGTTGTTTAGGAGATATATGTTATAGTGGTCCGATCCTACCGGATCCGACAAATGTCTAATATAATACCAAAATACATCCTTGTGCCAAATTTCATTGAGATATCTCAAAATTTGAGGGAACTATTTGCGTTCAAACAGACAGACGACGACGGACGGACGGACATGGCTATATCAACTCAGTTCGTCGCCCTGATCAATTCGGTATACTTAATGGTGAGTTATCTTCTATATCTCTCAACGTTACAAACATCGGACCAAAGTTAATATACCATTTCATGTTCATGAAAGGTATAAAAATTTCTTAACGCCAGTAAAAACACTGAAATACCCGCAATCCGCAACCCTACCTAATTTTTATTTAAACATTTTTTTTTAATTTATTTATTAGTCTACCAATTTAACAATTAATCATATATATACAGTTACGGATTAAAGATAAATTACAGAAGCATACAAAGTGAACAAAATTTATATGTATCAGAGTAAAAGGAGTAGCAAGGTTCGAAAGTATAATACCGTTTTCACACAGAAACTTGATCGAATCACAATTTTAATTAATGAAATAATTAAGTTTTCCTTTTCATACAGGGCCTTTTGCTTCATTAAACGAACATCTGTCAGCAGCCCCAAAATAATATTTGGTTTTTACAAAAAATAGGATAATGGAAAGCAGCCGTTTCCTTCTTAACTATAAATACAATCAAAATAAAATACATGCGCAACTACCCATAGATGTTGCACCTATCCAACTATGTGCCTATTTTCGAAAAAGCAAAAACAAAATTTTGAATTTTTTCGTGTTTTTCTAGTTTTCGTAAATTATTGAAAATAATGAGCTCAAGGCCTGACTTCAAAAATATTGAAAATAATTTATTTTTCATTGTCATTTGTTACATGGACAATAAAATTGGAAGCACCAAGCAAAACCGACTGGATTTTTCACTCGATTATGCATTCAATAAGTAAAAAAGCAGTAATGAGATAATTAAGAATTTGTATTTTGTATGGAAGATCGAGTTCAATTAGGGCTCTAATGTAGAAAACCTGACTAATTATTTCGTTAAGCCTCTATGTGAAATTTGCATAGGTTTATATTCAGGAGATAATTATGGAATACACCAGCACACACGGTAGAAACTGTCCTACCTAAAAATTGGCTTGCTTATATTTTTAGAAACTGACCTACCTCCTCTCCTAGCCATTTCAGAACCAACTCACTCCCACCCCCACTGCCGCTACCACTCCCAATTCCACTCTAACTCCCACTCCTACCACTACATTCACTACCACTACCACTCCTACTACCCCAACTCCCTTATATAAAGAATGTTATAGAATAACTCTGCCCTCTTGGCAAGTACAAGAAGTTTTCTAGCACCTATTTAGCTTAATTGCTGCCTCGATATCTCGACAGCGAACACAGGACACGAACAGAGAAAGTGCTCAACTATTTCTTCCTGCAGCTCGCACTTCCTACATCTGCTATTACTGACGAGGCCTTACTTATAAGCATGTGACGCCAGAAGGGAATGTCCAATTAGTATCCCCACCATGAGCTTCAAGTCTTGTCTCTTTAGAGATATGAGCAACTTTGTGAGTCTAACGTCGTAGGATTTGCACATGATCTTAGAAATTTTGAAGAATCGCGTGTGCATGCGCCTTTTTTGCTTCATTGATTATGAGCAACTCATGTCTGCTTTTAATCTCTCCTAAACGGATTGGAACGCCTATCGTCGATTCATCGAGTGCTGCACCCTCCTTTACCAACTCATCGGCTTGTCGTTACCTACTATCCCTTTGTGGCCGGGAACCCAGTTTAGATGTATGGTCCGGCCTTAACGAAGTTTTTCCAATGCTTCTTTGCATACCGGGACACTTCTTGAAAAAGTACTGTTTGAGCTTATCGTCGCCGTCTGAATATCAATATATATATATATTGATGCGACTGCAGCTTAAGCAGGTTTTACTTATTTCTGGGTCGACACAGCAAACAGCAGACCTGACCCATTTCGTTAATTTGAAACCATCAGTATACACATGTATATTATGTTCTGGCATTTCCGCTCACTTAAATTTAAGCTCTATAGTGGCCCTACGATCTCTTTCGAAGCCCAGGCGCGCGTTCCTGCCCCAAAGCCTTAAGAATGGTTGCAATTGCTAGCGCTATATTGGAAATCTCTAACATTGACATTTTGCTCACGCCTGTGAATATTTGAGTAATAAAATTCTAAGTTGTTTCATTCCAATTCACAATATGCACTCAAATCATATTATTCTGCCAATGGTGTAAGGGTGGAGTGCCTTATGTACGTTAGCTTAAAAACAGAATACCTATCGAGTTTTTGATTAAAATTTGAAAAATATTTGCACAGAAATGAAAACACCAAAAAGAGTTGCCTAGAAAAGTGAGTACTTGAATGGTTGCCTACCCAAATAAATTTGCGTAGTCTGAAAATAGTAAAATTTTGACCAACAAATGTGTTTGCATATCAACTACAGACATACATACAAACAGGTGGATATACAATATATGTATATACATACATTCATATGCGAAAAGTTATGGTTTTCTCAAATCCTTTTTAGTTTTCTTATTCCCCCAACGGAAACATTTTTATTCCCTTTGTGTGCATACATTTGGACAAATGACATTTGATATGGCTCAATTGTTTGATTGGGGTAAAGTGGCGAAGAGTACTTTTCAATGTTCACAGAACAGGAAAACGCATAAATTTGTTTTAACATGAAAAATATTTGTACTACTCATGCAAAAAAAAAGGATTTTCTTGCATGCATGCACACTTGTATTTAGTGTTTGATGTAGTCATACGTTGTAAATTGAGTTATACTCAATCTATGCACAATAAAAAGAAAAGGAAGTTCCCCAAAGCGTCTGTTTGTTTGCCTGAATGCGTACGAAGCTAATTTTTATAAGCTTTTTCATATGGATAGGAGGGATTATAAATAAAAATAAATATGCGAATTACGTCCGAGGCCGAGCTTCTCTTCGCATTGGAAATTGTAGCCGTAAAGAAAGCATTCGAAATTCTGCAGGAAGCGTGATTAAGTTGCAGCCGCTTCAATATACATACATATGTACATTACTTATGTATGAAGTTTGCTGGAATGCAATGAAGCATTGGAGAGACCTCCCTTAGGCCGGACCTTACTTCTGCACTGGGTTCCCGGTCGTAAGTCAACGAAAAGGCCGATGAGTTGGCAAAGGAAGGTGCATCACTCGATGAATCTAAGGTAGACGTACCAATTTGTTTGGAGAAAATGAATGCGGCCAGGAGTTGCATATGATTCATCAGCAGGGAGGGGGTAAATAGAAGCGCGGTGCTGCAAAATTTCTAGGATCACGTGCAAATCCACTAGGGAAACCGTAAGGCTAGGTTATAGTGGATGCCCGAGGACACATCCAGGCCAGAAAAGACATAATAACCTTTACTCTTCGAACACATTTTGAGGACCTTATAAAGGCTACCCGCGTCAGTTGTAGATGAGGTGAGCCTTCGTTTCTTCTTGGTCAGGAACAATCTGCCTGGTCGTACCTGTCTGGTGAGTTTGTCTTCAAAGCAGTATCGTTGTCCCTATACTCCAGGACTCATGTGAGGGATACACTGTTTGTTGGACCATTTCTTGAAGAGATCGGCAACAGCCTAGTGCTAGTTCGAATGGAACAACTGCCTTTCGCTGAAAATATAGCACGCATGCTTAACCAACAAACCAATATCATTCGTTACGATAATTAACGTTAATAAACGAGACAAAGTCATTTCGTTTCGTTTATTAACGTTAAGAACGTCAAATTAATTAATTTTCTGCCATATCAAAACGAAATCAAATCGTTTATGTGGATTATTATTTCAAACTATGCTGGCAAGCTGATTGATGGCGGAGTCATTAAAGGTGAAAGCGTTAGCCAAGCTGATTGCAACTTTTCTCATGAATTTTGACAGTACGAACATTTGTCAGAGTATTTTGACATTACCACCAACGAATTACACAAACAAATTACATGGATTTTGTGTGTATGTCCACTCGCTGTTACCACCTTACGACTTCACCATGGCTATAGCATTGCCAGCACAATTCAACCATAAAGTATCACGTTTTTGTTAACGTTTTTAACGATAACGAAAGCTTTTCGTTTCGGTTAAAAACGAGATACAATTTATCTTGATAATTTCTTTATCGATAATATTCGAAGTGTTTCAACGGACAAACGGTGGAAATTTTTGATAAACGATTAGCTTAACGTTAAGGTGCATCCTGAAATATAGATTTAGTTGCCGATATTGTGTGGCTAACTGTAGCTTCCATGATGGCTCATTCTTCTGCCTGATCGGGTAGTCTGAAGAAGAGTTGAATGTATGGGTCCCTTGAATAGACTCCACCTCTGGCCGTGCCGTTTAGCTAAGAGTCGTCAGTGTATATGGAAATGCTGCCGACAACAATAAGGCACCTATATGACTTGGCCCAATCATCCGTACTGGAACGTTTCCCATTAAGTTGCTTTCCGCAACTATTGCGTTCGCACAGCAATCCGTGCTAGGAGGAGACGAACTGTATTTGTTCGGTATGTCAGACTGACATGTGGTTTAATTATTCCAATTGTACAACTCACTTTTACGCAGGACTGACGTAGCCATTGCCCGATAACCAGCTATATCGAATGGTAGGATGCCGAGAATGTTCTGAAGAGCTTCGCTAGGCGTTGTTCGTAGAACATACCTTAAGCTGATCAAAGCTGGCAACCATGCGACTATCCCGTACAGCAGTATGAGTAGGATAACAGTTACTCATCGCCACCCTGCACTGTATGGAGTACACGAGAATGTGTTAGCATAGGCGTTGTGTGTGGCATAAGTATGATATATGAGTAATAAGGAATAAGAGTGTGAGTGCAGTCACATGGTATGGTAGAGTTGATTTAAACGAACTCACATGGCAACTCACAACATATACGTCAGCTCTATATAAATTAAAATCTGTGAGCATATACACAATTTTGTGCATGCAAGTGCTCGAAGAGATGATTTATATTACTAATACACAAAGTGCTTACAAAAATAAAGCACATGGTTAAGTAATCAGTTTAAGTAGAAATTTGTTGCTTTTTAGGATTTAACAAACAAAAAGAAAAACGCTCTTGACAGGTCGCCTCATATAGAACGCTATTAATTGTTTTATGTTAATACAAATAGAAATCATTCATTCCAATCATTGGCCGATTCAAATCAAAAATCCATTAAATATTTATTAAAAACTTGTTAGTTGAAGATATAAACATACCAAAATACTTATGTAGTTCTCATTTTATTAGCATATAATTCTTTAAACTATTTCAACTTTACTAAAATTAATTCTATTTTTTGTTGACAGGGATCGCAATCGCAACAGAATGTAAATTATTTCGCAGCTCGACTCTCAAACCTGCTCTCTGAGAGCATAAGTCAACCCGACGGAGTGCAGAATTAGTAGGGACATATCACCAGAGCACTTTGTACCGTCACCGAGAAAATAAATTTTTATCGGCGACCACGGGGAGACAACTAATGTGATGAAGAATGCCGCGATGCAACTGAAAGAAAGGACGCTGCCAACATAAATGTAAGGCGCGATAACCTCCGAAGAGATCTAAGGCCGGGCTTCTCTTCCAATTTGCGTCGTACTCCTCTTGATTTTCCCTACAAATTGGCCGAACGGGACCTACATGATTTAATGCCGACTCCGAACGGCATCTGCAAGGCAGATGAGTTTTCACTGAGAGCTTTTCATGGCAGAAATACACCCGGAGCGTTTGCCAAACACTGCCGAGGGGCGACCCCGCTTAGAAAAATTTTCTTCTATTGAAAAACCTTATTTCTAAAATTTTTGACCTTGCTTTGCCTGGGGTTTGAACCCAGGGCATCCGGTGTGGTAGGCGGAGCACGCTACCATCACACCACGGTGGCCGCCAACAGGGCTACATAAAAGCGAACCCAAAGAGAATAGTGTGTTACCGCTACCACGAGCTGTACAATAAAGCGAGACGCTTTTACATTGAAAAAATCAGAGGCAGAAAGACGTAAACTCGAAGTTCGATTTTTTCCAAAAAGTCTGTCGAGATACAGAAGGTTTTAAGCCCGGGCCAAACTCTTTTAAAACGAAAATGACGAAACGAACTGGTAACTGATGTTCGAGGGTGCTTTTATTATGAAGGGAACACTTTTTTGTGCACCTGAATGGAGAGGCTGATGAAATGCCCAGGGAAGATGATGAACCCGAGCTGCAATCGATGATGATGAATTAATGTTCCCCCGCCGACTATGAATGACAAGTAAGAATTACGATAACGAGAAAGGTCGCGGCGCTGATATATGTTTGCGGAGCTATTCAAATACCGCGGCGAGAATTGGTAAGGCCATGCATTAACTTTTAAGCAAAATATGGATCAACGAGTGCGTGCCCGACTATTGGAATATAAGTGTTCTTTGCTCAGTTACAAAAGACGGGGATTCTGCATACTACGTCAATGTAGCGGAATCAGCCTTCTGAGTATCGTATATAAGGTCATGTAAAGCGTATTGTGCGAAAGATTGAAGCCCACCTTGAAACGGCTGGCCGGACCTTATTAATACCATCGACCATCGACCAGATTTTCACTATCTTGGAAAAAACCCAGCAAGAATGAAAAATACACATCACTCTTCCACGATTTAGAGCCGATTTCGACAGCACGAAAAGGAGCTAGTTATATATTTTCCACTATGTCTGAATTCGGTTTCCGCGCTAAACTTATACGGCTGTGAAAAATTACGTTGAGCAATACCATCTTACAAGGCGCGCCAGTCGCTCTTTCGCTCCGCCAACCGCGCCAATTGGTCACACCAAGGGAGTTTAAATCGTTTTCCACCTGGTCCTTCCAACGGAGTGGGGGCCGCCCTCAACCTCTGCTTCCATTGGCGGTTTCCGATAGAAACACTTTCTTGGCCGGAGCATCATCTTTCATTCGCATAACATGGCCTAGCCAGCGCAGCCGCTGCGTTTTAATTCGCTGGACTATGTTGATGTCTGCGTATAGCTCGTACAGCTCATCATTAAATCTTCTTCGGTACTCGCCATCGCCAACTCGTAGAGGTCCATAATCTTTCGAAGAACTTTTCTCTCGAACACTCCAAAAGCCGCTTCATCTGCTGTTGTCATGGGCCATGCTTCTGCCCCATATAGCAGGACGTGTACGATAAGTGACTTGTAGAGTATGATTTTCGTTCGCCGAGAGAGGACTTTACTTTTCAATTGCCTACCTAGTCCAAAGTAGCATTTATTGGCAAGACCATCAGCTCAGTTAAAATTGGGAAGGACCTCTCCCAACCGTTCAAACCTACACGAGGTTACACACAGAGTGACATCCATAGTTTCCGAAATAGTAATTAAAAGAAAATTGTATCTAGTGATTAAGCATTAATTACTTTATTTAATCTAATTTGAATTTGAATTGAATAAACAAGACACCGAAACTAGATATTTTAAAACTTATTTGGTTAACCGAAAGATTTTTGTTTTTGTGTGTTTCACGTAGAATTGACAAGGTAAGACATGAAATATTACGCAGCTGATTGCTTTAATTATCACAAATCGATGGGAGCCAAATTTAGGAGGTTTCAATGTCGTCGTTTTAAACCTGGAAATAAGAACGCATGTGTGTATTGTATTATTATTATTGTTTTATATTTCATGAAAGCATGGTTGTGTCCAGCTTCTTCTAAAGTTTGTGATGCTTCAAGATCCATCCCTTCGTTTCGTTCTTTGTGTAAAGAACCTGCTTTCGCAGTTTGACAGTAAAGCTAAGGACACACTAAGCTGAACTGCACTATGCGGCAAAATATTCTTTGCATATATTCTTATGGAGCAATTCACAGCAGCACTGTGTGGCGCGGCATTGGGAGAGAATTTAAAAAAGTCTGAAATGTAACAAAACGCCTATTATAACAGGAGCTCAGAAATTAACACAAGCGGCAGCGGAAGCTACTGCATTACAAAATGACCCTAAATGTATGCAACACATTTCATCAATTGTATAACGCATGATACACTCTATGACAAAGGCTCAATATAAATTGTTTGATGTTGCTAAGAGAGGACGTGATATCTCTTTTATTGTTCGTGTATATTGAACCTTCTAAGTTTTCTTACTCCCTCCATGCGTAAGGAACCTTCACGATTTCTATAGAGTACCTATCTTAATTACCCGTGGCTGTTGTTATCAATCTATAAAACCTGGAAATATGTACGCCATGTTTATGATGTATTATTATTGTTGTTTTATATTTCAAGAACACATGATTGTGTCCAGCTTCTTTTCAAGTTTTTGATGCTTCAAGATCCATCCTCTTCGCTTTGTTCTTTTGTTGTGTAAAAAGAACCTGCTTTCGGCAGTTTGACAGTAAAGCTACGCAAACTATGCTGTACTGCACTACGCGAAAAAATATTTTTTCATGTATGGAGCAATTCACAGAAGCACTACGCGGCGCTGCGATGGGCGGTAATGTTGATCAAATAGGCAAAGAGTGAAGCGCGCTGCCGCTACATGTCGTGCCGCCTCAGTGCGTCCTTAGCTTAAATCCAAAAGGCCGTGTTAAGGCATGTGATCAACCTTTTAGCTGGTTGGTGTCAGATTTCTCATTCTTCAATCAAGGTTACAAGGAAATTTATAAAATCGTGTCCTTAATCGGCACCTTATTGAGCCCCGAAATAATTCGCGTAGTATATGGCACCACAGAGTTTTTGCAATTGTTTCAATTCCATGGCTAAGACATAACTATTTTAACAAGAGGTCCGATAGAATCATCCATCGAAAGGCACAATGCCCCTTAAGCTATAGACAACCTGAGCTGAGCGGCACTGCACTACACGGCAATATATTCTTTGCATGTATCAGGCCTAAAACAGCAGCAGTACGCGACGCGGCAATGATGATCAAATAGGGGAAAAAGTGTTTTTTTTTAATAGCAACTCAGCAGTGATCGTGATCGCTTTTCATTAGGTGCTCAGAATATAAAGACCAACGACAAATGATGATTTATGCATTGCTCCCAAAAGTATGCTTCAAAATCATATAGCGCAATTCTGAATTTGATATTTCCAACGAACGTTCTAACAATGTGTGCGTTCGAACATTTGGAGGCAATGTATACATATTTACGTCCGTTGTCGTCGGTCTTTATTTTCTGAACATTAATAGGTGTTGTGGAATAATGCATGAAAAATAATTAAAATTACCTAGAAACAACAAACTAAAAAGCCACCGACTAACAATGTACTGTGCATTTGAATAGGCGCGCAGGAAAAAGAGCGCGACAACGTAAGTAAATGATTTATATATCATTGCCTGCATATAAAAAATTTCTACCTACGGATATACAATGTGCACGTAAGTTGAATATAATAGACTATACCCTATAGCAGGCTCTCGAAGAATATATATTTTAAAATTGTAATATCTTTATATTTTTTATTTTTTCAATGGAGGGCGACACTAACAACATTATTTTTAAATCCTTTATACTTTTGGGGACAATTGAATTTATTTAATTTTTTGTAGTACCAAACTGAGCCGTAAATTTCGTAAACTAAAATTAGAAAATTGATTGATTAAAGGGTTAAGTTCCAGATAACTGATCCTCAATACAGGCAACTGATTGATGCAGCCTCCGCTCTCAGTAAAAGAGGAGACAGAGGAGGAGAGGCACAATGCCTCTTATGCTATAGACAACCTGAGCGGCACTACACTAGACGGCAATATATTCTTTGCATGTATTCTTGTGAAGGCAGCAGCACTACGCACGCGGCAATGATGACCAAATAGGCAAATAAATGTTGCTTGAGTTTTTTTTTAACTGGAGCTCAACAGTTGACAGGAACATCCATCGAAAAGCACAATTAAAATAAAAAAGTGATCGTGATCACAGATTAACCCTACTTAAATATTGCACAAGATTAGGTGCTCAGAAAATAAAGACCGACGACATACAAAGCACATGATTTATACATTGTCCCAAACGTATGCTACAAAATCATATGGGGCTATTCTGAATTTGACATTTCCACAGAGCGTTCTAACAATGTGTGCGTTCGAATATTTGGAGGCAATCATTTACGTCCGTTGTCGTCGGTCTTTATTTTCTGAGCACCTATTCACACATTGTGTAATATAATAATGTGAATGAAATTAAAATTAACAAGAAAACAACAACTAAAGAGCCACCGACTAACACTAATATTTGTGCATTTGAATAGGCGCTCAGAACAAAAGAGCGACAACAACGTAAGTAAATGATGTATACATCATTGCCTCTAAATAAGACATTTTCTACCTACGGTTATACAGTGTGCACGTAAGTTGAATAAAATAGATTATACCCTTGTAGCGGGCTCTCGAAGAATATATATTTTAGAATTGTAATTTCTTTATATTTTTTATTTTTTCGATAAGTAAAAAGAGTTGTAAAACTGAATTTGTTAAACATTTTCTTTAAATCCAAGCGTCATTCTAGTTGAAAATCGTCAAAATGACGACGGTGTCGTCAATCTGTCAACGCTGCAAGGAGCCCTGACGAGCCGAAGTTTAAAAAATTCAGAAATTTGGCAAATCTTGCATATTCTACTAGGAGCTCAGAAATTAAAACGCAAGCGGCAGCGGAAACATTTGCCTTATAAAATGCCCCTAAATGCATGCTACATATTAGCAACGTGCAGCGGAAACACAATCATTGGAGCGGAAGCGCGTCTTTAATATGTTACATACATTTAGGAGCATTTATAAGGCAAATGTTTCCGCTGCCGCTTGCGTTTAATTCCTGAGCTCCTAGTAGAATATGCAAGATTTGCAAATTTCCATCTAAGAAAAATTCGGAGTCCGGTGTCAGTATGAAACAATAAATAGGATTGGGAATTAAACAAAATATTTGTAAAATTCAGGATCTTTCGAAGGAAGCATTTATAAGTCCAATTAGGACACAAACTATTAATCTCTATGACGAGGTCAGAAAGCGGGTTTAAAACATTGTTCGAAGTCTGCTGCTACACTTCTTTAAATACTGCTGGGTTCAAAGCTGGATGGAGATTAGGCCGGGGTAATTTTGATGATGAATCTTCATGTAAAAAAAACAACCACATACAGTGTTTTATAGCCTTCATCTAAGGGCCTTCAGAAAAATGTTCGGCCTGTGTTCCAGATCGGCGCCCGATAGCCCTAGAGAGCATGAATCTCAAAGTTATAAGACCTTTTTTTGAAGGAGTATGGTAAGACCTGTTCACACCATGCAGGTATCTTCTTCGGCGCAATATGCGTTTTCATGTCACGATTTGATTTAGACGGATAAACTTTTAGCCTATGGGGGGGAGTATTTAGAACGAAGTTATGCAAGTCTCGCAGGTCTCTCTAGGCAGATTGGATTATTCTACTGCGATTAACTTTGATTGTTCTCCAATGTTCACACGAACGCATTTCGTGGCTGTTTTATGCGTGGCGTATCTCATGTTCTGTTCACTGAGATGCTCCCGTATTCGTGTGGAAAGAAACTCTGCGTCTGTTTTAGAAGCATAAAGACTTGGAATGCACTTTTCTTGGGCACAACCGTCATAGCCACGCGTCATAACAGTAGTATCGGCAAGTGAGTAAGTTAAAAAGTTCTGAAACCAATTTCTTCATAGGGGTCCAAAATAAATAAAATGTTAAAGACAAATTATAAACAATTCATTTTTTTTATTTCTTTAATTTTATTACATAAAATATTTTCACGACAATTTCGCTGTTTTTGGTAATTAATTTAGGTGGGAAAGCCACCATATCGACCAAGTGCAATCCTGATTATTCCGCCTTGCATTGTAGGAAATACACGCAACGTTCTGCAAGTCCAAAAGAGAGGGAGCACCGATTTACAAATATACGGCGCCCGATCCACAAAAAATTCACTGGAGCAAGTTAAGTTCCTGGCAACATCCTGCATTCCGGCAGAGATGACATCCGGTCTCATATTATGTACAACACATCCAAAGGATCCAGAGGAACGGGAGCTAGCTCTAGCTGGCTTTGTACACAAAGTCGTAGCCTTCCTTTAAGTAGTCACGCATTTTCAGGCATCGCAAAGGAAGCAGGCACACTTCCCAGGAAGACGCCCGTCAGCCCTGCCTCAACTCGATCTAGATGTATATATGTCCCCCGTGCAGATTATTCCCACATGACACAAAATGATCTATTCAGCTGTGAGGTGAAAGCAGCTTTTTAAAAATAAACTTATTAACGTCCATTCTCCTTCTTACGGCTGGTTTCCTGGAACTGTCATTAGAGAACTTTTCCAGAAATAGACGCAAACGAAAGGCTAAACGTCCATTTATCGGGACAACACGCTTTAGCCTAACTAATAGTATCGTCGTTTTTT
Organism: Eurosta solidaginis; assembly: GCA_029619165.1. Taxonomy (NCBI): domain Eukaryota; kingdom Metazoa; phylum Arthropoda; class Insecta; order Diptera; family Tephritidae; genus Eurosta; species Eurosta solidaginis. The sequence goes on from JARSSU010007810.1 coordinate 20,125, forward strand.
TCGGTCAGGAGCTGTAAGTTCAAAAGTTTTCATCGTTGGAGCACCTTCATGCAATTGTAAAGAGTAGTACTATACTCTTCCGGAAAAGTGCTCAAATAGGCGACATGCAATGATGCACAGGTGGTCGTTATAATAAAGCAGCGGTTGCTGTTTGTGCTGTTCTACCAAAAATACTCCCCGAAGGTTTATGGAGTATTGCGGCTGTGGGCAGACCTTTAAATATGAACTCAGTGCATCCGGTACTAGCACATTCTGTTACCTGCCCGACTGCCTCGGGAAACATTTTCTAAGCCTTTTAACCCGCTCGGGCATCATGCAGCGTTCTTTTTTGTTCTTCTAGCACTGCTTGGCTCCATCCATGGAGCACTCACAAACAGACATTGATATCCTCTAAGGGAAGTCCTAGGAAACCTGCAGTTTCGATGGGGTTGAACCAAGAAGACATGAGTGTTAGAGGCGGTTGTTGTCATGTGGGGATACATTGTATATAGAACATACATTGCGTATGTTGGAGTTGATTCTGGATAAGTATCGAAGTTGTGCAAGAGTGACGCGCGCCTACTTTGTAAGTCTGTTTTTCTCTGTTGCGAATTTCGAGTATTTTGGCACTAAGTACGTAGTGCGCCGGGCATTTATCGGCATAGGACTCTGCTGACCATGGTAGTTCTGAGCGTGGTGTTTTGAAAGGCCTGAAAAAAGAAAAAAATTTAAAAGAATTAAAATCAAATGAAATATTAAATAAAATATAATACAATAATAAATAAAACTAAAATAAAATAAAATGGATTTTTAATCGACGAGTTATCAGTTTTTTATCGAGAATTTATCGATTTAACTTCGAAAAGTTATTGACATATTACCAATTATTTGCTATCGGAGTGTTTCTTATCGGAGTGTAATCGAAAAGTAATCTCGGATAATTGCCAATTTTATGGACTTGTTATCAAAAGTTATCGATTACAAACGGATAGGCTATTGACATGTTATAAAAAGAATATCAACTTGTTTTCGGAAGCTTATTGATTTGTTATCCATTTTGTCAGCAATAATGTGTCGGTTTGTTATCGAAAAGTTATCGATTTCTTATCGAGATGTAACCAATTTTTTATCATAATGTTATTGATTTGTTAACGACGACTAATCAGTTTGTTATGAAACATTTACCGAGTTCATATATCAAGACCTGTTAACCCGTGATAGTAAGTCGATATAAACCGATAAGAAAACGATGGCAAGCTTATAACAAAACGATTGCAGTCTGATAATAAATTGAAAACTCGACGATTATAAGGCGATATCAATAATTAACGATTAGAAACCGACGAAGCTCTTCTCAAAAAACCCGAAACTATTTTTTCTGGTAAAATGACATCTGTTGTGGTTTAACTTCAATCCTTGGGCCTAGCGCTTAGAATCATTGGTGTACGTCTAACATGTGAGTTTACAGATCGAACTTTACGAGTACTTTGTACTCTCGCTTTTTGGTTTCGCTTCTCCTACTAAGCTTTTCTTACACATTCTCTCTCTCTCTCTTCCTTACGTGTTTGCCACGAAATGTCCATCTCTATCTGCCTTTCTCTGTCTATCTATCTTTCGCCTTCCTGCCGTAAAATAATTATATTTGGTTTTGCTTTAAGCCACCTAAGTTCAATCAAATCTTCCAGGGAGACACACACAAGCTTTCTTGGATAACTCATCGACATCGCCAAACGCAGCTATTGCGAATGCTTATTGTACACCGCGGTCTGATATGGTACGAAGTGCTTGGCGGCAGTATCAAACATAGACCACCGGAAACTGAAGGATAATAAGGACTCTCTTCTGATAATTTCAGGACAATTTTCGAAGCATTGCGGAGGTCCTTTTGTAAATAATTCCGAGACTGTTTTCTGATTGATTCATGATAGTTTTAGGTTATGTCGAAATCAATTTGCGTTTATATTCTGATCGTTTCGATCAGAATTCACACAGACGGCTTATTGAATAATAAAGACAGTTTTCTACATTAAGACGCTTATTGAGTTCAATCTCCCTACAAAATTCGAATCTATTATTATTTCATTAGTAGCTAATCGAATACCAAATGAAGTCAAAAGCACATGCAACTCTGTTGGCAGCGTTCCGCTTCCGTTTCCGCTTCTTAGTTTTTTGGTGTGTTCAGTGCTTAAAAATGTCATTTGTCAAAGCAAATGTCATTGTCTGCGTGGCGGAACGATACAAGGTGGCCGCATCGAACAGCTGATTATAACCTTTTTTATTTGATTTGATACATCAACTACCGGCGCAGTACGATTTTGACATTTGCCCATCGATTTACAAGTACATGGAATTTTTTTGTTTGTAGGTATGTCATCATGCTCCCACCTTGTATCGTTCCGCCATGATTGTCTGTCTCATCCTTCATACTAATCGAGCAGTTACTTCTGTGTGAAAGCAAAAAATTTAAGATTCATTAGCAGGTGAAATGAGATCATTAAGTTTCTGTGTGAAAACAGTATTAGGCTTTTTTCGGTGGAATTCACGAATCTTTTCGGGAACATAAAAGGATCCGTTGAGACAATTTTCAGATTTCGGGATTATTTTAGAAGCATTTTGAAATTGTTTTAAACAAAATTATTATAATTACTGAAAGTATATCGGCAGTGCTTTAGGGATCATTTTCCATATCATTTCGGGATTGTTCTCGCATAATTTAGAGATTATTTCGGGCTCGATTTTGATGGTCCTTTGCGGATGCAGGCCCGATACGTTCCGGCACCAAGCACCATAAAAGTACTAGTCCAACCTTCTCGGCCACGATTTGGTACGACCACATGAAACCTTCTAGGCCATACCGCCCTCCCACCCCCTAGATCCATTGAGAGATCGGGATCGCCAGAGCCTCGGCTGTTAATGAAACAGGGATTCGCCACGGGTAGGTGAGGTTGACAATGGGTTCGAGAAGCTATATACTGCGCTGGCAACCCCTTGAGAGGGTTGCCCTACACAACTCCTTGAATCAATTTGGTATTTTGGTCGCCTCTTACGACCGGCATACCTAGCGCGGGTATATAAAAGCCCCTAACCCGCTAGGGCCGTGTCCGCTTACCCTGCGCTCGCAAGGCTAAGCCTCCACCTATAAGGAGTGACACAAATATCAGATCCAGAAGAAGGTAGAATAAGTTATAGAAATAATAGATAACATAGGTTCTGGTTTCTGATGGGTTTTTTAGTTTGGTCGTTAAGCAAACTTCTGGTAACACTATTAACTCATTCAGTCTATGTAAAGACCTCACGGACCAGCCCTTTGAACCTGATCTAACCTGGCTCATGGTTAATGGCTGTAAAAATTGTCGTGTTAACAATTTTGGTAATGTTGGCAGTTAAGGGGATAGTTACCGGATCATTACGGGATAATTTGGTGACTGTTCGCAGACTATTTCAGGATCACTTCGTTACTATTTGGAATCGTCGGGTATATTTGTGGACCACTTTCAGATATTTGGGATTGTGTGTAGTAGTTCAGAACTATCTCTGGATAATTCTAGGATGTTTTAAGGATAATTTCGGGCTATTTCGATATAGTTTCGGAAGCAGCGAAATAAAGCTATGTGATTTAATTTACTTAAATAATTTAATACATTTTGGGAGTAAGTGCTTTCAGCTTTGTACCATGCAAGAAAGTAATAACGATATATCGATATACCTTCTTAAGTATCGAAAATATCGAGTATGTCAGATATCGACAACTTTATAGCTCAATCGCGAGCTAATGATGTTGCTGGATGTTTACTAAAATTTTATATACAATATAAATTTTCTTTTCTATGAATGCAATGAGTGTGCAATTTTTCTGACAACATTTAAAAATATTAGAAATCAAAAATTTATTATTTCCGCACCAAAACTCCTCTCTTCTCTCGCATGTATAGGTGTGTGTGTACTTCTTTGACTTTCTGCTTAAAATCAATCCTTTTCGCTCTTAATTGTTTATTAATAAGATATTAAAAGCATTCGAAAGCTATACTCTCTTCTTCTTCTTCTTATTGAAGCAGTGTTGGGCCATTAAATAGCACCATACACTTTAAATAACATATCGCCTTGCAACGATTAATTAACTTTCAAAACTTTTAGCTGTAAGCAGCATAATATTTTTTTAATTTTAATTTGTATACTTTGCTAAGAAGCTATTTGATATATTCACTTATATAAAATATTAATGAAGAGAGATGCTTTCTAACAAATCTGAGTCAGCATTAAGGATACTTTCTGAACTAAGAAAGTTTGGTTCATAATTTTTCTTTCTTTCTTATTTTCCATGCCTCTTTTAATATTTGATGTCTTATTGATTTGTTAAAGCGTAGGAAGTTAATATGATACCGCGCACTTAAGAGTTTTAGTTACTCAACGATGTTCTCTGCTAGAAGTTTGTATGCCAATATAAAGTAAGGTTCTTTTTTATACTCAGCGTGCTTACACACAGAGTATATTAACTTGATTGGATAACGGTTGGTTGTACAGGTATAAAAGAATCGAGATAGATATAGACTTTCATATATCAAAATCATCAGTATCGAAAAAAAATTTGATTGAGCCATGTCCGTCCGTCCGTTCGTCCGTTAGCACGATAACTTGAGTAAATATTGAGATATCTTCACCAAATTTGGTACACTAGCTTATCTGGACCCAGAATAGATTGGTATTGAAAATGAGCGAAATCGGATGATAACCACGCCCACTTTATATATATATAAAATTTTGGAAAACACAAAAAACCTGATAATTTAGTAAATAATACACCTAGAATGTATGAAATTATGAAATTGCATGCGGACTGATATTGAGACTCTTGATAAAATTTGGAAAATTTTTTCAAAATGGGCGTGACACCGCTCACTTATGATAAAATCAATTTTACAAACATTATTAATCATAATTCAAATATCGTTAAACCTATCGTAAAAAACTTCGGCAGAGAGGTTGCCTTTACTATAAGGAATGATTTGAAGAAAAATTAACGAAATCGGTTAAGGACCACGCCCACTTTTATATAAAAGATTTAAAAAGGGTCGTGGACGAATAAAATAAGCTATATCTTTGCAAAAAAGAGCTTTGTATCAATGGTATTTCATTTCCCAATTGGATTTATAACAATAAATAGGAAAAACTTCAAATTTTACAAGTAAGGAGGGCTAAGTTCGGGTGCACCGAACATTACATACTCAGCTGAGAGCTTTGGAGACTTATGGCATCAAAGTATTGTTAGAACAATTAAGTTAAAAAGGGAGGAGCCACGCCCATTTTGAATTTTGCTTTATTTTTGTATTTTGTTGCACCATATCATTACTGGAGTTGAATGTTGGCATAATTTACTTATATACTGTAAAGATTTTAAATTTTTTGTTAAAATTTGACTTAAAAAAAAATTTGTTTAAAAGTGGGCGTGTTCGTCATCCGATTTGCTAATTTTATTTAGCACACTTATAGTAATAGGAGTAACGTGGGTGCCAAATTTCATCATCATATCTTCAACGACTGGCAAATTACAGCTTGCATAACTTTTAAATTACCTTCTTTTAAACGAGGGCAGTGCTACGCCCATTGTTCAAATATTTACTAATTTTCTATTTTGCGTCATAAGGTCAACGCATCTACCAAGTTTCATCGCTTTATCCGTCTTTGGTAATGTTTATCGCACTCTTTCGGTTTTTCGAAATTTTCGATATCTAAAAAGTGGACGTGGTTGTAGTCCGATTTCGTTCATTTGAAATACCGATCTGAGATGAGCGCCCAGGAACTTACATACCAAATTTCATCAAGATATCTCAAAATTTACTCAAGTTATCGTGTTTACAGACGGACGGACGGACGGACGGACATGGCTAAATAATTTCTTTTTTCACCCAGATCATTTTGATATATAGAAGCCTATATCTATCTCGATTAGTTTATGCCATTACGGATTACCGTTATGCGAACAAAGTTAATATACTTTGTGAACTCTGCTCAGCTGAGTATAAAAAAATGGGCGTGGCACCGCCCTTTTATGACTAAGCAATTTTATATGTCTCGGGAGCCATAACTCGAAGAAAAATTAACATATAGTAATGAAATTGTGTACACATATTTTCCTTATAGCAGAAAATATTTATAGTAAAAATGGACGGGATCGGTTAAGACCACGGCAACTTAGATATGAAACAAGTTTAAAAGGTTTGAAAGGGGTCGTAGACTAGAACAATAACCTATAACTTAGCAAAAAATAGTTTTAAATCAATGATACTTCACTTATCAAGTTTTATTGTAAGCGGAAATGGGGAGACATTTTTTTAAAAGGGCGGTGCCACGTGTTATGTAGAAAAGTAATTTATATGAAATGAAAAGTACAATTGAAGCTCACGCTGAGTATATAATGTTCGGTTACACCCGAAATTAGACACCTTTACTTGTTTTTTCAAATTATTGAGTTAAAGTTAGACGCAGATGGTATATTCCCGCCCATACAATTTCAAGTAGAGCCGCCGTGGAACGGCTTAAAATAATATTTGATGGGTGCATAAGACTGAGTCATTTACCGCACTCTTGGAGAAGTGCTCGTGTAGCTTTTCAACCAAAGGCGGGGAAGATCGGTCACATGTATCCCAAGATTTACAGACCCACTAGCTTAACATCATTTCTGCTCAAAACCTTTAACAGGCTGATAGATGTGTACATAAAGTCAGCGTAGATGAAAAGCTGCTCACCACAACACAACATAGGGTGGTAATGAACATAGAGAAAGCCCTGGAATATAAGGAGTATGCTCTAGGAGTCTTCTTAGATATTGCCGGGGCTTTCAACATGTTTCTAAATGGGCGATCATGGATGGTCTTAATTACATTGAAGTACATTCAGCCATAACAAGATGGATCGGCTGCATGTTAAATTGGCAGAAGATTACTTCACATTTGGGATTGTATGAGGCCACGAAATCAGCGGGCAGTGGCACGCCGCAGGGTGTGGGGTGATATCACCTATGTTGTGGAAGGTAATCATCAACCAACTGCTCAGGCAGTTCGATGAGGGACCCGTAAAACTAACGGCTTACGCAGATGACGTTGCAATTGTCATAAGTGGAAAATGCCTTCCAACGATTAGCTCTTTTATGGATCGGGCGCTTCGGGATAATCATATCAGGGCATCTATTGTCGCGTTGAGAGGCACCGCCGAAAAGACGGATATCGTCTTGTTTACTAAGAGGTACAAGGTACTTAATTGGACCATGCCTAAGTTAGGAGGGGTGGGCCTACAGGAGAAACCTAGGAATCATCCTAGACAGTAAGTTGTGGAAGCTCAACGCGGTGGAGAAGGTGATGAAGGCCTTGACGGCACTTTATGCATGTGAAAGGATGCTGGAGTGTACGTGGGGTTTATCGCACTCTCTTTCTCATTGTGTATTTACAGCGATTGTAAACCCTATCCTATACTATAGAGTTCTTGTTGGTGCAAAGCTACACAAAAAAGACCTACCTCAAAAATTGGAGGGGGTATGCAGGCTATTAATGCTTAGCATTACGGGAGCCCTGAAAACAACCCCTACGGCTGTACTGTATGTGATTCTGCACATTCCACCTGTAGAACTGGTAGCTTAGAACATAGCGTTAACAACTGCAACGAGGCTCAGTGCCTCGGGGCAGCTTGAGCGCACAACATACGACCATAGTAGTATAGCGTCATCAATTACAGGACGAACATACTAGCTGATTCCCTATCTGCGCTTCGAGGGAGATCTAACGGCCACAATAGAGGTGGAAGGTTGGCGCAAGGGAGCTCAAATGGCGGACGAGGCGATACATGTGTACACAGATGGTTCCAAAGTAGTGGAAGGAGTCGGATCTGAGTGATTCTGTGCTGCTTCGGACACAAACAGATCCTACAAGCTGCCAGATAACTGTAGCGTTTTTCAAGCGGAAGTATTAGCCATAACCAAAGCAGTAGAGAGAATAGCTTAAACTGCAGCCGTGTTAAGTCTTATATGGACAGCCAAGCAGCAATGAAGGCAATAATCTCGCATAGCAAAGCATCTAAAAATGTGTTAAGAGTGTAGCAGTCTCTGGAAAGAATCGGGACAGGGAGAAGCATCATCTATATTGGGTCCCAGGGCATATGGGAATAGATGGGAATGAAAAAGCAGATGAACTGGCCAAAAAGGGCGCATCCCTTGAAGCTTACTCCGTAGATGTCCGAATTAGATTTGGCGAGATTAAGAGGAGGCGAGGTCCACATGGTCGACCAAGCGGGAAAGACGTGGGTTCAAGCGCGGCGTTGTAAAGTGTCGAAGATTATGTGTAGGTCTTACAACCTTAGACTAACAAAGTTGCTTCTATCATTAAAAAGAGAGGACTGTAGACTCATGACGGGTATTCTGACTGGACACATACTGCCAATCATCGCCATCTATTTTTGAAAAAAGTAGGTTTATTAAAGGCAGCGTTGCCAAACTAAAGACAAGAAATTAACAACTCATCTGGGTCAAAAATTCAACCAGACTTCTATCTGGATTTATCTGGCCCAAATCATTGTTGTTGCATTTATATGCAAGATTATTTATGTGTCTGGCTCAGAATATTTGCAACGGAAGGATGGCTAAGAGTTGCGTATCTATTTATCTATCTTATGCATTTGGAAAAAAGCGAAAAACCAACGTAAAGTAAATGCTGCATTTGTAAATATAAAGGGACTTCAGACTTAGCAAGTTAAACTTATTTCGCCTTGCCTATTCAGATACAAAATTTTTTGAACCACTGTAATAAAGATTCTCACAATACTAGAAAAATACTTGCTAACATATTTTGCCTCCTATTCTGTTTTTCAAAAGCAGTTTATAGTTGTGAAAAGCGTTGAAAAAGTACCAAAGGGTGGGAAAAATATATTCACTTGCAAAGTATGAAAGCACTCATAGCCAAAGGAATTGTCGAACTCTTCCTCTTACGCTTTACATGTAGCAAAAGTTTAAGCTATGTCAGATGACGCTAATGTCACTGGACCTGCCGTTCTCCATAAAAATACGCGCAATCTACTCATCATTCATAAGATTGCGTTGAACCATCTAAATGAAAAAAATGTATTGTGACGCGCCCATAAAAAAACAAGGAAAGGACTAGCTGTTTTCTTCGCTTTTGTCGCTTGGCTTCGCTTTAACGCTTCGACTGCACCATAAGATAGAGATATGTCCATATATTGAACCGAGGCACCGTAGCAAAGCGTTCTATGTACTTCAACCACAAATAAAAAAAGATAGGGTAGGTGATTTGTGTACTTCAACCCAGCATAAAAATGCACTTGCATAATCGCTTTAATCGTGTTAACGTTTTTACCGCACCATAAATTAACAATATCACAACTTTATGTCTCGCATTACACTGGACAAACTTTGAGTACTCGTATATGTAAAATATATATGATACTAGCCCTTACCCGCGGCCCCGTCCGCAAGGAGAAAATAAAATATATGGACTATTCACGTTAGCCTGCTTATCAAGTTATCTGTTTAAAAATTATTTTTGTTAATGCATTTATTTTTGTAATAGAGTAAAACAAATAACTAAATGCGCTGATAACCTGAAAGGCACGCTTACGTGAATAGTACAATATTATATTTTCGAATTAAAAACTACATTTTGTTCCTAAGTTAAATTAATTGATATGATAGGGGTGAAGGAACTACTATTCATAGAACAGAGGACTGACAATTAGCTAAAACCAAAGAGAATTTTTTAGATGAAAATAGTGTTGCTTTTTCGGGTTTTAGTTGGTTAAAATATTACAGGATTCATTTAAAAAAATCAAAAATACATAGAACGAAAAAGCTGTGTTAGATACTAAAGATAATATTACAATGATGGTGTCCCGGACGGATCCCGAAAACTTTCCAGAAATGATGCGGGAAGGGTCTCAAAATGATCCCGAAGTAGTCCGAGAAAGTCCCGAAATGCCCCTGACGGAATCCAGAACGGATCCGGAAAACCATCCAGAAATGATGCCGGAATGGTCCTCAAATGACGCCGCGAAAGTTCCAAAATTACCCTGACGGGGTCCCGAAGACCATACAGTAATGATCCCAAAAAGTCCCGAAATTATCCTGACAGGGTCCCGAAAACCATTCAGTAATGATCCTGGAAGGGTCCTAAAATTACTGACGGGATGCCGGACGGATACCGAAAACCATCCAGAAATGATGCCGGAAGAACCCCAAATGATCCCGAAAAAGTGCCGAAATAACACTGACGGGATCCCGAAAGCCATCCAGGAATAGTGCCAAAAATGTTCCGAAATGACCCTGACGGGATCCCAGATGGTTACTGAAATGATCTCAGAAGGGTCTCCAAATTATGTTGAAATAGTCCAGAAAGTCACGAAATTACCCCGACGGGATTCCGTTAACCGTCCAGAAAGGATCCTCAAATTACCCCGGAATACTCCCGAAAAGTCCTGAAATAACCCCGAAGGGATCCCGGACGGATCCCGAAAAGTATCCAGAAATTATGCCGGAATGGTCCCAAAATGATACCGCAATAGTCCCGAAATGACCCTGACGGGTACCCGGACGGATCCCGAAAATCGTTCAGAAATTATACCGGAAGAGTCCCCAAATGATCCCGAAATAACCCTGGATTCCGAAAGCCATCCAGAAATGATACAGGAAGGATCCCCAAATGACCCCGGAATAGTGCCAAAAATGTTCCGAAATGACCCTGACGGGACCCCGGACAGATCCCGAAAGTCGTCCAGAAATGATGCCGGAAAAGTCCCCAAATGATCCGGAATAGTCCCGAAATAACCCACCCGGGTCCCCAAATGATCTTGAAATAGTCCAGAAAAGGTCACGAAATGACCCCGTCGGGATCCCGGACGGATTTCGAAAACCATCCAGGAATGATCCCGAAATAATGCCCGACGGATGCCAGAAACCATCCAGATATAATCCTTAAAGAGTCCCAAATGATCCCGAAATGACCATGACGGGATCGCAGATTGATCCCGAAACCCATGCAGAACTGATGCCGGCAAACTCCCCAAATGATCTCGAAATAGACCCGAAATGACCCGAACGGATCTCGAAAACTATCCAGGAGTGATTCCGTAAGGGTCCCAAAATGATCACGAAATGACCCTGGCGTGTACCTGGACGGATCCCGAAAATCATACAGAAATTATACGCAAGAGCCCCTAAATGAACCTGAAATAACCCTAACGGGATCCGAAAACCATCCAGAAATGGTCCCGGAAGGATTCCCAAATGACCCCGGAATACTCCCGAAAAAGTTCCGAAATAACCCGACGGTATTCCGGACGGATCCCGAAAACTATCCAGAAATGATGCCGGAAGGGTCCCCAAATTATCCCGGAATAGTCCCGAAATGACCCTGACGGAATCCAGAAATGCTCCCGAAGGGGGTCCCAAAATCATCCCGAAATAGAAGGATCCCCAAATGAACGCGAAAGTCCCGAAATGGCCCTCACGGGATGCCGGACGGATCGCGAAAATCATCCAGAAATGATGCCGGAAGGGTCCCAAAACGATCCCGAAAAAGTCGCGAAATTACCCTGACCGGTACCCGGACGGATCCCGAAAATCATCCAGAAATTATACCGGAAGAGTCCCCAAATGATTCTGAAAGAAGCCTCACGGGATCCCAGAGGGATCCCGAAAGCTATCCAGAAATGACCTTGACGGGATCCAGAAATGCTCCAGGAAGGGGGTCCCAAAATCATCCCGAAATAGTCCCAAAATAAAAGGATCCCCAAATGAACGCGAAAAAGTCCCGAAATGACCCTGACGGTCTCGCGAAAATCATCCAGACATGATGCCGGAAGGGTCCCAAAATCATTCCGAAACTACCCTAACGGGATCCCGAAAACCATCCAGAAATGATCCCGGAAGGATCCCGAAATATCATGCAGAAATTATCCCGAAAGGGCCCCAAAATGATCCCGAATAGTCCGCCGGGACACCGGACGGAACCCGAAAACCATCCAGAAATTATCCCGTAAAAGTCCCGAAATGACCGTGACATAGTCCAGAAAACGTCCCGAAATTACCCCGACGAGATGCTGGGCGGATCCTCAAAACTACCCAGAAATGATCCCGGAAGGGTCCCAAAAAGATACCGAAATAGTCCCGATATGACCCCGACGGGATCCCGGACGTATCCCCAAAACCATCCAGGATTGATCTCTGAGGGGTACGCAAATGATCATTTATATTGAGTTATATCATTTATAATGGGTACTTTTATATTGAGTTATAACAATTTTTAGATTTTGCACCTGAGGGGGTGAGGAGACGGAGCGTGTCAGTGCTCACTTTGCAAGCCCTCGACTTATTTGACCTATTGAGTTTGTAATATTTGTGAAGGTCAGCAACCTTAAAGTTATAATGTGTAAAAATTATTAAAAAGTAATTGTTCGAAGGGTCGTGGGACCCCTTTCTATCTTCGAAAAAATTTCGCCTGTAGCCTGTTTCCCAAATTTCATCAAAATCCGTGGTCGTTCTGGCGTGATTCAGTCACAAAGACGAAAAAATACAATAATTAAATTATAACTGTTCCTATCGGGCTGGGACCACCCCCCCCCCTTTCAAAAAAAATATAGCTACTAGATCCTTCTAGACTATTGGCTATATGTGCGCCAAATTTCATCCAAATCCATCCAGCCGTTCTTGCGTGATTGAGGCACAAAGACATACGTCTGGACATACAAACATCCAAATATTCCCATTTATAATATTAATAACATAAGTGCGGCCATTAATTGAAATCATTTGTCAGACATAACAAGGAACATATGTAAATCACGCAGAAACTCCTTGCCGATCGCTTCGCTTTGAATCTATCAGGCCTTCAATCTAAGGACACGCTTAGCTGCACTACGAAAATTTAACACATCTAGAGGCAGCAGCATAACGCGACGCAGCAACAAGCGACAATGGGAGCTTTCGGCGAACAAATTCAAGAGCATGATTCAATCACAAGAGGTTTGCTCGACTGTCAAATTTTTTGACAATTGCAGCTATTTTGCTCCCAAATCGAACTGACATCCATTAACTGTGTTGTTTCTTTTGCGATTTTTCGAAAAATATTAGTAGAAGAAATAGAAAGCAATCAGTTTATAAATAAATACCCGATAAGTACTGAACTGCATAATTCCTTAGAATATTTTTTAAATTTGATGATGAATTAATTAACTAAGCCACGATCATTAGTGTGGCTGAACATAGGTTTTATGAAAAGTACGGACACCAAAGTATCGTGCACTTTCGTAAACCTATGAACATACGAAGCTTAAACCAATTCAAAATTCATCATTCAACGTCAAAAACTCGAGTAGTAAATTGATTCACGTAAAAATGTCATTAGTAAATAATGGAGATGCCATAACGAAAGGTACTCATGTTAGGTACGCATGTTAACTTGCAGAATGAGTATGTTCGGAACATTTCTCTTCATTTAAGAATTTGGGGAATCGGTTTATATTTGGAATATTATGTATATACTTATATTTTCGGATCTCCTGAGGTAGTATCAAACGAACGTGTTCCGAATATTCTAAATTAACGGTTTATCCGGAACACTTTCATGAATACTTAACGGAAAAGAGCTTTCCGAAATTTCAGAATAAAAAGGTGAATACTCCCTGTGTAGCAGGACCGCACAAAAGCTTAACTCTTCTGTCAATGTCAAGACCGGAATATAAAGTTCTAAGACAATAAGCAAGTTTCCTTTATTTTATTCGTCAGTTCATTGCGGCTGCTGAGTAGAGTATCACCCCATATCGGCTGCCTGTTCAAAATCGTACTATCTCAAAATATTTTTCAAAAATTCATGACTGGTCACAAAAAAGCCCTATATTAGAATTAGCTTGAAGAACGCCTTATCTCAGAATGCTTTTCATTAACTCCCTCTTATGTCAAAATGCATTGAACTTATGCTCATACAGGTAGTTTTTGAAACAAATTTTGAGATAGTTTATTTTTGAATAAAGTTCTAACGTACGGCATTCTTCAACCAAATTCTGAAAGAATGACCAAACTAACATAACTCTTCATCAATTCGCGAAATATTTAGAAGAAAATGAATTATTTCCCCAAAAACCTGTTGGCATTTACAAATTTATTATCACTACTAATATACTACGAAAGGTAGGTACAGGTTTTCTACTATAATTTTCGCTGAAGAGGATTGAATTACCCTGCAAAAATTGTTGGATTACGTGTTCCATTTTCTTCATGTTGGAGTACTCTAACAATACTCCTTTGCAATGCGTTTGCGGACCACCATCAGCCGATCATTGCTCGTTTTTTAACGACAGTGATCACGACACGATGACGATCGAACAGAGTTGCCAAAAGTAAAATATTGCATGCAAATAACTAATAATAAAATTTTACTTTGGCAACTCTGATAAAATGCAACAGCGCACTGGTTTTATGTATACATAATATAGTATGATAGAGAAATATAAGTTTCTTTATTCACCCAAATGCTAGATAACAAGAATATTCGTAGTATAAAATATAAAAGTTGTATTGCCCCTCTTCATTTACTTTCATTTTAAATTAAATTCGCTTCGATAATTCTTTCCGACACAATTCCTCTTTAGTACTTTGGCATATGATCCTCTGTGGGTGCTCCATGGAGTACTACAGTGAAAGTACTTTGGAATGTATTCTCACGTATGTACTCTATGGATTACTCGCAAACAAAGCGAGAGTGGGATCACCTACTCCTCTCCGAGGACATCGCAATGTTAATTGGAGCACATTTTTTGTATGAATACAGATTAGATTTGGAGCAGTCCTATACTCCCAAAGGAGTATTCCTTACATTATTTAGAGAGTACTCGCGTTTTTGAAGGGTATTCCCAGTTTTACTTACTTCGTAAAAGCAACTCGTCCAGATTATGCAGTTTGGTAGTACATAATTGAATCATGGAACGATAGTATGTGAGAAAAGGAAGATTATTTCGCAATTTTATTCAAATTCATATACAAAATGCAAAATAAAAATGAAAATGAATTAGAAGTACACACAAAAATCAGCTCACCGAACATAAAAGTTCTTCAGAGAGAATTGTAAATTCTTAAAAATGTTGAAGTGATTTAATGGATTTATCAAAAGGTGTATTTTTTTCAAGCGAGCTTGAAGAAAACGCTTCAACTAGCTAAACAGTTTCATTATGCCAAAACCATACAGATGGTGGAGTTTATCAGCTAATTGTTACTTTTTTTCGCGGCTATGACATTTCTACTTCTAGAGCAGTATGTTTTTGACACTCAACCAGAGAATTACAAAAACAAAATACAAGAAATGCGTGTGTTTGTTTGTATGTATGTCACCCTGCCGCCACGCTGTTATTTTGTTATTTTTGTTTATCTGCACATTCGTATGTTCATTTCATTCGCTCGTTCACAATAGTGCCCTATTTTTGAATATGCAACACTATCAATCAGGTCGACAATTACCTAAGCGGTTTCAACTGAAAGCGCTTAGCCAACTCAATCGATTACTTTTTATTGTTGCTTTCCATGCAATTCGGTAAGCTAGCTAGTGTTTTAATTGTACTAGTTAGCAACGAAATACAGCTAAAGATACTTTGACTTGGCTTAAAGCACAACAACAAAATACAAATGGAATAAAAGCTTGCAATCAAATGAAATGAAATTAAGATTTTAAATATGTGGATATTTGCTTACTGTCGACGTCACATAGGCATATACATCTAGTTGTAGCAAACTAATTACACGCACAGCATTTGCTTGCACTTTTCGTCATAGTTATTCATCGCAAGCAGTGTTGCCAATCCAGAATACTTTTATGAACCACAAATTCGGGTTCAAAGTGCCAAATTTATTTTATTATTCAATGAAAAAATTGTTAAATGGTAGATATTACTTAGGATACCAAATGTACTGTATACAGCGCTGCAAATGCTTTGCGGTTTTAATGGGTGGCAGAGTTGTGTGAGTGTGGTAGCAAAGTTATAAAAAGAAAAAATGAGTATTTCTTTTAGATTTACAAAAATTCGTTTTTATTAACAATTAGCTACTGCCAAATATAAAGGTTAAATTCAATAGATTGGTGCCTACGTTTTTTCCCCATTTCCATCAACGACATTCTGATAAAATATGTTGCCACTACGCCCCTTATTGGTCCAGACATTCAAGCTGCTGCCACTCGCAATCATACCGATGTCCAGCTGTTGATGTCGCTATACTCTTTGTTGTTACCACCGATTTGGCCGCCCAAGTTGTTTGGTTGCGATCGTTTTCTCAGCTTTCGGCGTTCACCGATCATTCCAACGTAGGAACGTGTCCGATACCTTCCGCCCCACATTATACATTCGTCTGGAAAGTCAAGCTAGTTCGCTCTCTGGCTTCACACTCTCTTGGTACACAATAAATTATAAGTGCTTTTGTTTACTATCCTCGCATATAAATACATACAGTGTTTTGATTCAGGAGGGTTTCTGAGCTCTACTTGAATCTGGATTGATTGAATGCTAGCTAAGCCTTCAGGAGAAACGTCCTTATAGAGCAGACACGCTGGAGGAAGGCAAACTGTCGAAAGACTTTTAGTGGATGAAACCTTTATGGCAATACACAGCTGAATAATCATAGAGGACTTCATGCGATATGAAACCGTGAAGTGCCTTTTAAAAAGCATACTAAGAAACATTGGATACTCGAATGCGTAACATACAAGCTCGAAGTCTAGTCTAAACGCCCCTGTAGTATCTATGACAGCGGAGTTGTAAGAAAAAGACAAAGGTCCACGCCCCGTTGAAGGTATAACACTATTCTGGGATTCCTTAAGCTTTCTCGGGTAGAATGTGTTCCTGTGAAGAATATGAGACTATACAGAACCTATAGATCGCAGAACGTTAGTCCCCATAAAACTAATTATCAAGAACAAATGAAGCAAACATTTTTAGTCCCACTCAATCCACGTGGCAACGCAACCACTATACTCTTTCTATATCTCTCTGAGAAAATTTGCATATGTATACGTATTTATACACACAAACATATCATCTACTCTTTTTCAAGATAAATCGGAGCTTTTCTGAGGTGTGTGCGTGCTTCTCATGTGTCTTAATCTTTTTTCATGTAACCATACACCCACACATACACACACATTTTTATGTATGTGTTGTAAACTTCCGCACTACTCTGCATGCAAATCCTGACGTCTTTCCGCCTCTTTAGCTCTTATCACAACTGCATATAAATAGAATTTTTCTGCTGCGCTTTTACATTTTCATTTCCGTTTGCCACTTTTATTCATTTAAACGTTTTATACGTACAAACATCCATCCATCCATCGTGTGTACCCAGTTTACTTAGCTTTTCACCTTTTCGCTTTACTTCGTCCTTTAATTTTGTATGCAAGTTCTTTTGATAATCATACTGTTAAGTCTACCTTCGAATGTACAATGCATTGTAGATGCTGCTGTTGGTCCTGAAACTCAGAAGCCTTCTCATTGCTGGTTAAGCATATTTGCAGAGAATTAATTTGCATAAAGCGATTTGTTTATGTATGCACATACAAGAAAAATGGGTATGTACTTGCGAAGACCTGCATCAAGTTCATAGGACGGCATTTCGGGCACGCGCACACACAAATTCGTTTCCAATGGAAAATCGCATAAATCAACACAATTCGAAAAATCATTCACCTTTGTAAAATTTTGTTTTGGGTTTCACTGTCATATTTCGGTGTGGAAACTTCCTCAAGTTCTTTAGGCTTTCCTCAAAGCGTGTCGTCTAGGTACACCAATTATACTATAGGTAGGTAAAATCTAATCTTAATCTTTTCAGCCAATGTCTCTCAAAAGCAAATAAGACATTGCGTAGTCATAATTGCACCACTGTAAATTGCCAAAGACCATCTTCATCGCTCAAATTTGCCTTCTCCTTGTCCTCTTCTTTTACTTCCACTTACGAGAAGCTAAACTATTTCGTACCAGATAGCGAGTCTAGTGTATTGGACATGCCGTTCACCTTCCGATAATGAACTTAATTTTTCATCCTTCTTCTCACATGTCGATACTAACGCTGAGCTCTGCTATTGGTCATGCCAAATCGTTCCCGACCATCTCGAGAACGATTTAATATGACCACATTGAACCTCCTAGGTCATCCCGACCTCCACTTCCTAGATCCATAAGGAGCTTGGGGTCGCCAGAGCCTCGACTGTAAGGGAACAGGATTCGCCACAAGTAGGTGAGGTTGACAATTGGGTTGGAGAAGTTATATATTGCGCTACACCTTGAAAGGATTGGGCTACACAACCCCTTGAATCAATTTGGTATTTTAGTCACCTCTAACTACAGGCACACCTGCCGCGGGTATATTCCAAGCCGCCTAACGCGCTGAGGGTTCACAAGGTGTCCTTGACCATGTGTGCAGGAATCCTGAAGTTCGAATATCTATAATATAAAAATAAGTCGGCGTTTCCTTTCTGACGCTATAACTCCAGAACGCACGAACCGATTTCCACGGTTTTGCATTCGTTGGAAAGGTCTCGTGCTCCGTGAGGTTTCTAGCAAAGAAAATCAGGATCGACGCACAGGGTTAGTATAGGCCAAAACGTGGGACCGGGTACCCCTAGAATGTGTTTATATAATATGGTATCAAATGAAAGCTGTTGATGAGTGCTTTAGTAGAGGGCAATTTTCATACCCTGGGTGACTAGGGTCTCGATATATAGGCCAAAACGTGGGCCCGTGAACGCCTAGAATGTGTTTTTACATTATGGATATCAAATGAAAGCTGTTGCTGAGAGCTTTAAAGTAATTTTCATTGTGATATTTGATTTAGCCCCATCAACGTGGCAAAACTGATAAATATGCATGCGAAGCCGAAATAAAGACATGAATTAATAATACCGACATTCCTATTTATATACGTCCTATTCGATTTGCCTGAAATTTGGTATACAATTTGCCTACATAGTATTTACGATGCTTTTTTCCGGGAAGTAGACCAGAACGGACTAGGATTGGGATTAGGACTAGGACTGGGACTGAGACTGAGACTTAGATTCGGAGTGGGACTGGAACTGAGATTCGGAATGGGACTGGAAGAAAATACATACCACCCTCTGGGACTGGCAATATGATATGAAGAAGAATCAGAAAAAACTTCAGAGAAGAGAAAAGAGAGAAGGAGACTGAGAAAGATATAGAATGAGACGAAGATAGAGATAAATGAAGCGAAAAATACGGTGGAGGAGTGAATACAAAGATTAGGAAAAAATGTGGAGGGGCGAGGGCAGAGTTAGACGGAAAAAGCTTATTAAAATTATGCAGATAGACCAAATTTAGGACAGAACAACGTCTGCCGGGTCTGCTAGTATTACTATAAAATATGAAAATTTTCATGCTAAGACTTCTATTTCCACCACTTTTTCACATAATCCCGGAGGCATCAGGAAGCTGCTACACGTTGATACAACATGCTGCTAATGCTGGAGTAAAAAAAAACGAAGGAAAGACTAACCATGGAAAGTGAAATGTCAAGTTTTGTACGGGAGAAAATATTTTCTAAAACACTGAAGTTCCTTCAGAATTTGGGGCGAATTTAAGGGGTGAACTTAATGTTAAAGTGCAATTAAAAATAACTCGGACGAGCTGGACTATAGGTATGTTCAGCGAAAATGTTTTGAAAGAAATGCGTTTCCTGAAAAATGCCATGGTTGCTTGAAAGATAAATTTCTAGTTTAGCTGTACAGTGGCAATTTACGCAGCCTCTACTCAGTCCGCCATGTCACATTCGAGCTGACTTTGGTTTACAACGTGCCTGTGAATGCGTACCCCAATCCGCAGCAGCGTGCTATTTGAAGATTTCGAGATACTCGTTAACAGCCATGAGATATATTATTGAGACAGCTTTCTGCGTAACTTAAGCCAGCAGAACTAAACCACAAAAATTTGAGGACTGTGTTTAAGGGTCGGTATGATCGTCTTAGACGAATGCTTGAAATCAGCTAGTGATGGTGAGGTACTGAAAATACTGTAAAGTCGAAGAGTGGACTACGCCTAAAAGGAGAAGAGGAAGAAATATAGTTGTAACAACTATTTTTGGTCCATTGGTGTTTTGTCGAAAAAGCAAGATTTCAGCCAAGCAGTCCCTTAGCAATATAAAGATAGGACTCTCTGTCTATAAGAGGGCGCCAATTTACAACGCCGTAGAGAGTATGAACTAGCATTTTATGGCGACCACGAATTTATCGAATTCTAGGCTACTGTATTTTTAGTGTTTTTTAGGGAAACTACATAATTTTCTTTTGTTTTTTTGTGCATTACATAATTTTACTAATTTACATTATATAAAAACAATACCATTTAAATAATGCCTACCACTATTGTATTACAATTTTATACACTTAATTACTATTATAAATGTGTCAAATGCGAGGTAAAAAATTGAATTCTTTGTAGTCTACCATCTTAATCACGTTAAAGATAGATGAATTTTCTTGTGTGCTTTTCCACGCTATCCGTATTTTTCCTGTCCAGGCGCTTGCGCCGATCTATTTGTCTCTTTGGTTTTTCTGTCATCTTTGCTGCCGCTCCAATATTTGCGCTGCTTTTCCAAATGTTTACGATATTCCGCTTCCCTTGAAATGCCAGCAGATCCTCCAGTTAGCGTGCTCCGCCCCATTATTGCAAAATTGTCAGTATCAAACCAATAGTCAAATTCATTTTTGTCTCAATGAGGCTGTGGCTGCAGATCTGCAGTTAGCTTAGACTCATGTCGCTCTTGACGCTAGCGAAAGTATTTGTGAGTGAGTGTTGAGTGTTCGCAGTGTTTCATTAGGTGGCTAAAGGCATGCCTACTGATTTGTGTGATTATTTTTTGCTGATAACAAACCGCAGACTCTTTTGTAGATTCATGCTACGAGCTCCTTTGCGTCACTGATTACTTTGTTTAATTTCGTCCAGTCCTTTTATACAAAAACAAAAATCGCGAATGTAGCGAGTGAAGAACAGAGCGCACTGTTTCACCAGCTCATCAGGTAGTATTTCAAGCACATAGACATAAATATGTATATTAGACTGGCTCGATTTATTAACCGATACGCGCCATCGATTTTTCGTTAGGATTGGGCTCAGGAAAAAAAGTTGCACTCGCATCCCAAAAAAAATAATTCTCGAGCCTGCGAAAAAAAAATGGCGAAAGGGTAATTTTTCCACCAAAACACTCCCCAAAACCCAAAAAAAATTTTTTTTCTTTTCAAAGACTGTTATCGCCACGTTTTTACAACAGTTTTTTGAAAAAAAAAAAAAAAATATATATATATATATATGTATCTATTTTTTGGTTTTTGGGAGTGTTTTGGTCGAAAAAATTTACCCTTTCGCCATTTTTTTTCGCAGGCTCCAAAATTATTTTTTTGGATATGCGTAGTGGAACTTTTTTTCCTGAGCCCAAATCCTATCGAAAAATCGATGGCGCGATATCGGTTAACTTTCGTCCATACAAATCGACCCAGATTAATGTATATATCTACCTGTAGTCTGGCGGGCAGGCGCTAGTAATCTGCATATTCTTTCGTTAAGCAATCATCAATGAGATATCTATTTACATATTAGTACCTGCGCGCAATTGTGAATGCTGCGCATGCGCTTTACTTGTTAATTAAACTTAAGTCCGTGCATGCTAAGAAAATATTACCTCCGCGTGGCATCTTTTTCCGAAGGGTGTTTTATAGTATCTTCTTCCATATCGCATTTTCTATGGAGGATAATCTAAACCACCCTTCGGAAAAAAAATTCCAAAAATCAATGCACATTTTGAGAGACCTATGCACTCGTACTTTATTAGACAAAAACTGATTGGGGCTACAAAACTGCATACTCAAACAAACTTAGACAGTTCCACATGAAAACTTTCAAAATTTTCTAGATTTTGACGGGAAAGGGTTTTCAGAAATTTTGTAAAATTCCCACCGCTATTTTTCTGTTATTCTAGTTCTTCACTTCTCTCTTGGGCAGATGTTTTGCGAATAGCGATTCTGTGTACTGTGCTAGGCGTCACGTTATAGCGCTGATAACTGAATGATTCTATAGTGTTACCAGATTTGCTCAACCACCAAACTGAAAACCTATCAGCAGCGTATGCCACAACAGTTTTATCACAACCAACAACAGTAGGTAGGCAGCGGTCCAGTTCAGGGAAGAAAAATTAAAATCAAGAAGAAACAAAACAAGGGGTGCCACAAGTTGGTGTCTTATCCCCACTTTTATTAATTTTACAGATCGAAGCTCCTTTTCCCCACCGGATGAGGTAAGCATTGTTTCCTACGCCGATGACAGTAACGCCAATGGCAACAGGCCTGACCTTTCATTAGATGGGCTAATCTGTTAAAAAATAACAATCTCGTATCCCTTTTCACTTTTTTTTTGCCTTGTGCAACTTCGCACACCACCGACCATGTCCTAGGCGAACCTGCAGCCATAAATTCAGAACCGTAACCGAATTCTCTAGTGCTTCATTGGCGCAATTGGGCAAACACAAGAACGCTCATAGCTACTTATAAAAAAACATACTGGAGGAACCTGCAGGCCTGTAAAAACAATTCACTCAGACTGCCAACTGTCCCTCTTTATGTCGCCATAACATCACCTAATCCCCCTGAAATAAAGAAATGACCTCTAAAGAAAAATATCTGTTACATATTTAAAATCTCGAACATATCAAAACAACTGATTGATGAGGCCCCCGGATCGCACGGAATAAGTATTAATTTTTCGCAACATTTTAAACAAACCGAAGAATTCAGCCGTTTGAGGAAGATGAACATGAACTGGCCCCTGCCATCACCCATAATGCGCTACAAAGTGTTTATGGCTATAGAAGCCAAGAAATCATTTTCAGTTCCAATACCCAAACTCGCAATCGAGGGAAGTAAGGCTTTCGTCACTCTGGCACAAGTTCCCTTACTAATACAGAAAAACCAAAAGTTGTGATTCGAAACGACTACCTAGCCAAGTATTATTTAAAATCTCCACTTCTAATTCATTTTAAGAGCCAATATTCTCAATTCATTGTAATTATTTATATACACATAAACCTTTAAACATAATAATATAAATACACTAATCTTAAACAGTTTAATCTAATTATGCAATAAGTCACAGTTCATTAATCCTCCCTATGGTCTGAACTACATTTCCGCACATTTGCGAATGCCAGTCCATGTTAAATCGTAGTTCTCAGGTATCATCGCATTCTTAACGTCCCCCCAAATGTCTCTGATGTCGCAGGATTGAATACGGTTCAAGCTTAATCGGCTCCATATCAGACTTTCATCGTAATCATAGAGTCGAACTTTAAATCAGCGTGCGGTTGGAAATCATTTTCGGCCTCCTTCGTCGCAATATCTCTACTTAAGCCGCCCGATAAATCCATTGTTGTTGTATTAGTGAATCTTTAAGCTCCATTTGACGACGTATGATATTGTACTTTTCTTCACTTGGTGGTTAAAACTTGTCCAAAACTCTTCGTAATTAGTTCATGTGTGAGAACGAGCTTCGCTCTGGCTTAAGAGCCACTGCATTGCGCTTTCGTCGCTCTAATTCTTCGCCCGATAATTAAACCCCGAAAAGCATTGTATGGAAGTTGTGTTTGTGTAGATTGCGATTGTGTTCCATTATAATACAAGAAATGTTTTAAAGACTCTAGCTGTAATGTTGTGTGCCTCGTGCGTGAGTGAAAACTGAACTGATCAAGATATACGCGCCTTTGATGCGCCGCTTGTTATAGTTGCGCGCAGGTAGATTAATTCTCTTTTACAGGTAGAATGCTTATTGTTCTAGTTAATGATGTGCGGTAAATATACACACATCATATAGCATAGAAAAACAGGTGTGCTGTGTGTTGTAACAAAGCGTGTATGTTTGTGTACGTACATATGTCCTTGAAAAATTGTACTAAGCTATTTCATAGTCATGCTATAGATTAGCTGTTTGTGAACTAGTGAATACGGGAACTTTCTTCTTCATCTCGCTACACATGATGTTTAATGAAAGTTGTGCAGGCAAAAGAACAAACTAATGCATTCAAGGCGCGCGGACTAGTGTCAACAAAAAAGTAATGTGATCACTTCAAATATATGCGGAACATTCTCACAACAATGGCAACACCTGCAGAAAAACTCAACACTCACCTACAATTACTTGCTATCGTCAAAAGCTACGGACATCGTCCTAAGCCACGGCCACCAGCATATCGAGATAACACATGAATTTGACCATTCGTTTAAAAGCTAGAGCAGCAAAATGCGAGGATCTGCTGGCATTTTCAAGAGAGGCAGAATATCGTAAATATTTGTGAAAGCAGCGTGAATGCTTGATGCGGAGCAAAACAGGCCACAAAACGCAAGAACAAAATCTGATCGCCCGCAAGCGTGGCATGGAAAATAATGAAAGCATTGCGATACTATAAGACAAGCTCTTAGCAAATGGATTTATTTTAAATGAGGTTAGGATAGCAGATTGAAAAAAACAAATAATTTTTTACAAACGCCTCGACACATTTTGTAAAATAGTAAACATCTCGGAGCGCTCATAACTTAGGATTCGATATGAGTCCGAAATATGTGAAAAATATGAGCCTTAAAAATATGATCTCATTGAAGTTTGTTATAACTCCAGACAAACTTCAAAAATTTTTATTTCGGAAATTTGATTTCAAACAAAAACTCAGTTATAATGGACTTGATTTCGACAGTGACGGAATGCTTGTTGCTGTGTTATGATCTGCCCTCGTTCCTTTTTTTCTATAGGCATGGATGCTATGCCTTTTTTGCTGGTGGAAGTTTCTGCATCTTATCACTATAAGTTCTCTGGCTACTTGGTGATTGTGACTCGCGTTATTATCTGGACACCACCAATCCCCTATATACATATGGAATTAGTGCTGGCTGCACTGGCATTAGTATGCCCTACTGATCGAGAAAGCATCTTAATCTGTTTATTCTAAGGACATCCTCCCAAATATCCGGGTTTCAAAACTTTCGCAGGATCGCCATTCCAGTTTCGAATAAATGTCATCTACCTACAGTGTATAAGGCTTGGAAGAATCATATATGAAAAATGATCTGTTATGAGGCCAATCGGTGTCATATATGACTCCATTCAGACTCATAAGGTATATAAAATAAGGTTCATATCGGGCGACCATCGCAGAAGGAAACACATTCAATCCGAAATAGTAAATCGAGCTCACGATGACCGAAAAGTGATCCGAATTAGGACCTCCTTTCAGACACTGTTTAAGGCTGTTTGATTTACCTTGTAAATCACTTCAAAAACAACGCAATGTATTGCACGAGAGTATAAAACATATGCAGCAGTAGGCAAAAGAAAAAATGTTTTGATATTGGTAAACTAAAGAAAAAAACAATTTTGGGTGTTTTAATACTAAAATTGGACCAAAGCCGGTTAAAACAAATACCTTGAAAAAATGTTGTACAACAACAAGGTATGTCTTTTGACTAGTCTGTTGTCAACAGATCGCAATAATGCGGGTTCGAATGCCACTGCCGCGAGGAAAAGGCTTTGGAGAGATTCACAGGTATAATCGTAAAACAGCTGCTGCTGTCATATCCGTCCAATGTCGACATTATCCGTCATGATGTCTTATTTAAATTTTTCTCAAAAAATATTAGATACAATTTAAAGTGATAGAAAAACTGGGTCGTATCGTGTTTTACGATCTGTGATCATCGAATTCATTTTTCGAATAGCAATAGCTCAGAAATCGGTAAGTGGGAAGTGATGAGTAATACCGGAAAATAGTAGTTATTAGGCGAAGTATAACTAAAGTCTCCCTGCAGCAATGGGAACAAAAATTAGTTGTAATGTCATAGTTTGTGATGTCGGATGGATGGCGTTGTGTAAACAGTCCGATCACTCGTAGGACGTGTGAACTCACTTAAAGTCGTGAATCGAGAGCAGCTTTCGATAACTGTCGTCACCCTACTTCTATAGTACTTTGAGTACTTTTTTCGGATTTCGACCTTATGATCAACAACCTTGAATGACCAGTACAAATTCTATTATGTAACAGAGATAAAGTAGAGTGTTAGTGGCTCTAGTTGATTTCCGCAATAACTGTGCAAATAACTGAGGAAGCTCACAACATTTATCAAATGCGAGCTATTCTTGATAAACGCTCTCTTTGTCGCTCTCTTCCTCTTTCGTAAGTTCGTATATGGATGCAAGATGACATTGCTTTGATAGAGTATATCTTTACTTGTAAAAATCAATCTGTGAGGTTCATAATGCAATAATCACCTAAGTGAACAAGAGGTGGCACTAAGGCTATCATTGCTTGTGACCACACAAAATATAAGTGATCATTTTGACCGTTAAAAACAAAGTGATAATTAGTGTTACAATTTTCTATTTTTCTACGCCTGCGATTGTTAAATCTGATTGTTGGTTGAGATTTGACTAACGCGAGTCGATATTATCTGACAACAGCAAACTTCCCTTCTACCTGTCACACCTGCACGTCTACGTAGCTTCTAAACACCAAGTTATGTTTTGCTTTGCTTTTTTCGTTCGTAGGTCTGGAAATATTGAAAAGGCAGGTCAAATAATGTTTGTTTTCTAATAATTCAGGGGCAATGCTACCTGAACACTTTTTATTTCCTGACAAAATCTACTAAGCATATAAAAGTATAGCCTGCATCTTCGCTCTGCGAGTTCGCTTTGAGCTGTACGCACCGCATCATCAAAACCGGCACGATTTGACTCTCAAAAAATCATAATTTAAATATGAATGCAAATCATTTTACATGCAATAGATCTTTATTTGGCATTACAATTTATTGCTTACGCCAGGAGCTCAGCCGTCGACAAATGTAATGCATAACACTCCACTACCTGAAAATGGACTGAACCAATGAAATATTAGCGTCATGCTGTCGCAGAGTATCTCAAAATCTAGTCAGACATGGATATGCAACAATAATTAAACGTCAGAATCGCCATATAAAGAGTCAGATCTAACTACAACACAATGGATATTACTCTGACGGCTGAGTCGAGTTATCAGAGTCATACAGATATTGTACTGCGTGAATATGAGATGGGTCAGATTTGAACGATACAATTTGGAACAAATTGATTCGTGGACCACATCAAATGACGAAAACAGATGAAAGTAGAATACCGTCGAAAAATGAAAATGAAAGCTAATCTGGAGCAGGAAGTGGGGCATGGAGAATGGTTGTTGATATAGCGAGTACGACGGGAGTTTAGCTTCGAATGTGATTGGACGAACATCTTACAAATATGGAGACCAAATTTAGTAATATAAGATTTTAGTCAATAATTTACTCGTCTAATGGTGTGATTTATTTTATGCGCATAAATATATAAATATCTTTTAATAAAGTGAAAGAAGTAAAATAATATAAAGTTGAGTTTTTTGTTCCAACCGTTATTGCCTGTATGCATACCAGACGTCATAGACAATAGATGTACACTGTGGTGTCTCGATTTAGTGCACATCCTTTATAAAAGCTCTAACATCTACCAACTGATGGATAAGATACAGCGATCGTCTGTCATGCACATCGCGTACGATGAGTCCAGCGTGCATCCGACTCATGACAAAATCACTTTAAAGTATATTAAATTCCCCCGATGATGCCTGGTATCGTAACCGCAGCAACACTCTCCGACTATTTAGTGAGCATTGCGATTTATAAGTTTTTTTTCAGGATATAAATACGGTACGATTCGGAACTTGGACTTTCTGATACTGCTTGATTGCCTCAGGAAAGATTTATTTGAACTACGCAAACCTTCGAGTCTGTGGACTTTAGTCGCCTCCTAGGATATGCATGCATTCGCGGAAATATTAGAAGCGCTTTACCGCGTCTTGACTATATCCCCGATGACTTGCTCGGCAGTTTCTCAACAAATTGCAGCTGCTGTAGGCAGAATTTATTATATTTCTATACTAGATGGGTCAAGGAAAGAGTTTCACAATATCACACCAAATTTTATGCCTATGTTGAGGTTGCCTCACATTTTCTTTATCATTCTATCCTTGCATGAAGTCCGGTTTATGAAATTGATATGTCATTATACTCATGGTGGAGAGAAGCTTTTTATGCAATATGACCTTTTAGCTCAGAAACCGTTCTACATAGCTTATCTGCCAAGCGAGTTGGAATACATTAAACTATGCTTCTCAGCTCCCCAAACTGTGAAGAAGATAATGTGGAAAATACTGCAGAGCTCTAAAGCCCGTTTGAGAGACTTATAATTTATTAGGAGAAATATAATGACATACAAATTCTAAATAATCAAACGCGAACAATTACGGCTGCTTCAGGCAAGAACTCTCTAAACATAAGCTGAAATTTGGTACGGTCTTTTTATGTCACATGGGACTAGATTCCCAAGAGGCAATCAACTCCACTTCCCAATCTATTGGAGTCTTTCCCAGCCGACTAGTCATTGAAGAGGTCACTTCGACGGACACTCTGTAAAATCCGTAAGCTCTATTACATTCTACTCGAACTAGACCGCGGTTGTCAATCTAACAATTCAGCGGTACCATATCATCGTCCTGAAAAAGATAGGTCGTGCCTTTTGCCAGTAGCGAAGCGTACCGTAGCTATGTCGCAAAGAAGATCATCACTGATAACACTGCCAAATCATCTCACGGCCAACTATAGTACACACAATTCAACTAGAAGAGCATGTTTCTTATTGGGACATTGATCAATTAATGTGAGATATGCACACTCCTTCAGACTCAGGCTCGAGGCCTACCTTCATCTATAAGCTAAATGCGTGATAGCTGGAGGCATCTACCTGCAGATCTGGCTAGCCTTACAAAAAACCTTGTTCTCTAATTAGTTAGACTCGACTGATTTCTTCCTCCTTGTTATGACTATACTAACTGCGCTCTGTTGCATGAGATTGAGATATTGTATGAAGTATGGGACTAGCACTAATGACTTTTGTCGCATTGAAGGGGTTGATGTGCGACGAGGAATGTACGCACTGAATCGGGAAAGCAAGAAGCGTCATTACAGAACGCAGGAACGCGCATCAAGAAGACCAACGGAAAAGGAAATCTCTTCACACATTTTTTTCGTCGTATTGACATCGATAACCGCGCCGTAAATTCTGCATTCTCTGGATTAAATGAAGAAGCTACAAAAAGGGGGATTGTAGTGAACAAGGAAATGATACCTTGTAGTGAGTAGGCAAAAGAAAGTGAAGTCCGCTATCGACGAACGAAAATCACGCTATTCAAGTCTTCAATCATGCAGCTTTTGATGTGTGACTCGAAATCATTGACAGCGTCAAAGAATTTGGACTGCTTTCGAAGTTCTCCGGAAAATGTATAGGTTTTCATGTTACATCAGCAGTGTATTTCGAGAGAATTTAATATGAGCTGCTCGAGCTATACGAGATAGGAACATACAACAGGAAATGTTGAGGCCAAATGCTTCCTCACGGCTTGCCCTGCAATGGAAATATAAAAAAACTCTTTGTGGGAGCGGCGATCACCTAGAAACACAAGGGATAAGAATGTGATCCCAAGTGGCGTTATTTATTGAGAGTTGGCGTGACTGGCGCATAGCTTAATTGTGGACAACCAATAAATATGAATAAAAAATTTAGTTGATTTAGATCTAAGCCAGAGGGAGAATAATTTGTATTTCGATTAAACAAGAAATTAATAATCAAGCTGAGTGCTTACCCATTACATGTGAAATTGCAGATGTGACAAAGCAAAATTATGGTTAATCAATTATCCAACAGTTTTAATCAACAGCTTAAGATCTGTCATACATGCATAGTAATGTGAAAGATCGTTAACATTAGAGCATTACATGGTGGTGATGTTTTACCGCTATTAACGTGCTTATTAAAGGCGTCACTGGTGGTGTGTTTTAGTTTCACCGTTATTGCGTAGTACAGCCAGTTCAAAAAAAAATATTTTTCGTACATATGTATGTATATATGTTAACGCCACAATTTTGCCAATAACATGTTTTCTTTCTAGTATATAAAATGTGTGTATATTTTGGATTTTGTTCCAAAAAAAATTTTATGCAAAAGTCCACTTTTTTTTAAATGGTTTTTATTTACCATTTAAAATTTTTTTTTGAAATTGTATTTAATTTTTGTAGTTATACTTTTTTTTTGTAGGTTTGAAAATTATGATTTTATTTTGTAAGTTTTGAATTTTATAATTTTTTTGTAGTTTTGAGATTTTATAGTTTTTGTAGTTTTGAAATTTTGTAATTTTTGTAGGTTGAAATTGGTTAAGAAAACATTTTTTTGTAGTATTTTTGTAATTTTGTAATTTTTTGTAGTATTTTATAATTTTGTAATTTTTTTGTAGTCTTTTTGTAATTTTGTAAATTTTTTTTTTGTGTAGTCTTTTATAATTTTATAATTTTTTTGTATTTTTGAAATTTTAATTTTTTTGAAATTTTATAATTTTCAGTTAGATTTTGTAGTTTGAAATTATAGATTACTTCAGGTAATTTTTAAAAATTTTGTTGCAATAAACTTTTTGTAATTATATCATTTTATGTAAATTTTTATTTTTGTATGTATTTTTCTTTTTATCACAACCACCACCGCATCACAATTACCACGCTCTTTTTTAGCAATGTCTGTGTCTTTCAATTTTGTGCTGCAGGGAATTTTTTCCGGTCCCGGAGCCACAAATTTTCTGCAGGCATGGTCACGGTCACCATGTAATATGCCATTGTGGTCATTTTATTCCATCGTAGTGGACACAGGTTATCGCCCAAGCGCTTTAATGCCACTTGAGAAGGCAACAATACTATTTAATTAAACTGATGCACTTTACTTATAGTATAGTCTCTTTTTATTTGTACTTATAAAATGTTTAGATTTGACACATATATATATATAAATGCGAGATACTTAATTCACGACTTGTTGGTCAAAATGCGCGGAATTAATTGGCTTCTTTTCATTTGACGGATAGCCCTTATTGTGAATGTGTTGTTTTGACAAGTAACCCTTATTGGAATTATGGTTGTGTTTACTAAGCATTGCTTGACTTTATGGTCAAGCAACACTTACCGTAAGGGTTACCTTACACTGTTTGGTGACACTTGTTTAAAACAGGTAGCATTTTAAAAATTTACCTGAATTTAGCTATGCGCTAAAAAATATAAAAGCGCATACGCAATCGCGGCACACTCATTAAGAAATCTACAAGCACCAGACAAAGAGTTCGCAAATTCAAGAAAAAAAATTTATAAAAAATCGTATAAAACTATTTGAAATGGATATGCAATACAATCCAACAAAATCTCACATTTACCTACAACTTATTCGTTTATCGCACGAATTAGAACAACGTAAACGCAGTCCACTAGAATTGACCAATAAAAAGATTGCAATCACAACTCAATTAATTGTGGAGAGCGCTATGAAAATTGGTATTCAAGTGCAGAAGATATTGAAGTTTTACGAGACAATTGTTTTAAAGAATCTTTAATAGAACAACAATGGATATTAAC
>JARSSU010007811.1:0-42735 GCA_029619165.1 Eurosta solidaginis
AATCTTCGATATCCATCATAGACCGAGTTTCTCTTCAAATTTGTGTCGTGCTCCATTTTGCTTTCCTACAAATTAGCGGGGACGGAATCAACATATTTTATACTGACTCAAAACGGCATCTGCAAGGCAGATGAATTTTCTCTGAGAAGCCTTTTATTGCAGAAATGCACTTGTAGTGCGTGCAAAATCACTGCTGAGTAGCGACTCCGCTTAAAATACTGGTTTCTTATTGACAAAACGTGTTTCTAAATTTTTGTTGCTTCGGTCGGAGCGTGAGCGCGGGATTTTCAGTGAAATAAGCGGAGTACGTACGCTACCACCACACCACGGTGGCCCCTAAAAAAACGAAAAATTTCGGTAATAATTGGACAGATAAATTGGAGACAATCCGATAACAAATAAATAATCTTTCGATGATTTTCGATAACAATTTGATAATACATCAGTACATTTTTGATAAGTAATCGATTCGAAATCTACAATTTTTCTTAAATTGAGAATAAGTTTTGAGTGAGTCGAATTACTTATATAAAGACCAAATTACAGTACCCTGTGCACTAGGGTGGCCACAAGAAATCAATTTTAGATTTTACGCTGGGGCACCCACATAAAATATGCTAATAGATTAGAAAATGATACATACAAAGTTTCAGGCCAATCCGATAATGTTAACACGTGCCTCATTGAAGTCAAAGTTAGGAAAACAGCGAGCTTCAGAAAAAATTGTTTGTGTTTCGTCAGTAAAAGTAAAACCATTTATGCCAGA
Organism: Eurosta solidaginis; assembly: GCA_029619165.1. NCBI lineage: Eukaryota > Metazoa > Arthropoda > Insecta > Diptera > Tephritidae > Eurosta > Eurosta solidaginis. The sequence goes on from JARSSU010007811.1 coordinate 767, forward strand.
AACTTGACTAATACGCCATTCCGATAGGTAATTATACCTTTCATGAACATGAAATGGTATATTAACTTTGGTTCGATGTTTGTAACGTTGAGAAATATAGAAGATAGACTCACCATAAGTATACCGAATTGATCAGGGCGACGAACTGAGTTGATATAGCCATGTCCATCTGTCCGTCCGTCCGTCGGTCTGTTTGAACTCCAACTAGTCCCTCAAATTTTGAGATATCTCAACGAAATTTGGTACAAGGATATATTTTTGTAATATATTAGACATTTGTCGGATCCGGTAGGATCGGACCACTATAACATATATCTCCAATGCAACCGATCGTTCAGATAAGACGATTTTGGTCATTCCTGCCGCAAACTCGGTGACATATATTCTAATATATCATAGAAGATATCCTGAAAAGATATCTTTGATCGGAGCTATATATCCCATACAACCGATCGTTCAGATAGAAAGATTTTTGCCATTTCTCCCTTAATTTCCAATATAAAAACATTAAACTTATATATATTTTAAAATCGTTTATGTATGTACATCTATTCACTATATATTTCTTATCTTATATAGCGCATTATTTGGAGATTACGAATGGAATAAGATTAGTGTTCAGCCCCATTTATGAAAGGTATGAAGTATTCAGCACAGCCGAAAACAGTCCCATCCTTACTTGTTTTATTTGTATTGATTTTGATCTTAATAATATTTTTATAAAACGGTTATTTTTAGCAGTATTTAGCATTTATCAGATCAGGTCATAGTGAAAATACATAATTTAGAATATTTTTTGTACTACCGACTGATTCTTTATTTATTGTAAATTTGTTTTTTTGGTTTCGGGTTTACAGTCCAATAAATCAGAAAAACGCCTTTTTATTTTCACACCAACGTTTCGACCTTTTATTTTGGTCTTCTTCAGGGCTCAAAATTACTGCGTTCTTCCTTGCAGTAATTTTGAGCCCTGAAGAAGACCAAAATAAAAGGTCGAAACGTTGGTGTGAAAATAAAAAAGGCGTTTTTCTGATTTATTGGACTGTAAACCCGAAACCAAAAAAACAAATTTACAATAAATAAAGAAATCAGTCGGTAGTACAAAAAATATTCTAAATTATGTATTTTCACTATGACCTGATCTGATAAATGCTAAATACTGCTAAAAATAACCGTTTTATAAAAATATTATTAAGATCAAAATCAATACAAATAAAACAAGTAAGGATGGGACTGTTTTCGGCTGTGCTGAATACTTCATACCTTTCATAAATGGGGCTGAACACTAATCTTATTCCATTCGTAATCTCCAAATAATGCGCTATATAAGATAAGAAATATATAGTGAATAGATGTACATACATAAACGATTTTAAAATATATATAAGTTTAATGTTTTTATATTGGAAATTAAGGGAGAAATGGCAAAAAATCTTTCTATCTGAACGATCGGTTGTATGGGATATATAGCTCCGATCAAAGATATCTTTTCAGGATATCTTCTATGATATATTAGAATATATGTCACCGAGTTTGCGGCAGGAATGACCAAAATCGTCTTATCTGAACGATCGGTTGCATTGGAGATATATGTTATAGTGGTCCGATCCTACCGGATCCGACAAATGTCTAATATATTACAAAATATATCCTTGTACCAAATTTCGTTGAGATATCTCAAAATTTGAGGGACTAGTTGGAGTTCAAACAGACCGACGGACGGACGGACAGATGGACATGGCTATATCAACTCAGTTCGTCGCCCTGATCAATTCGGTATACTTATGGTGAGTCTATCTTCTATATTTCTCAACGTTACAAACATCGAACCAAAGTTAATATACCATTTCATGTTCATGAAAGGTATAATTACCTATCGGAATGGCGTATTAGTCAAGTTTCTGGCATAAATGGTTTTACTTTTACTGACGAAACACAAACAATTTTTCTGAAGCTCGCTGTTTTCCTAACTTTGACTTCAATGAGGCACGTGTTAACATTATCGGATTGGCCTGAAACTTTGTATGTATCATTTTCTAATCTATTAGCATATTTTATGTGGGTGCCCCAGCGTAAAATCTAAAATTGATTTCTTGTGGCCACCCTAGTGCACAGGGTACTGTAATTTGGTCTTTATATAAGTAATTCGACTCACTCAAAACTTATTCTCAATTTAAGAAAAATTGTAGATTTCGAATCGATTACTTATCAAAAATGTACTGATGTATTATCAAATTGTTATCGAAAATCATCGAAAGATTATTTATTTGTTATCGGATTGTCTCCAATTTATCTGTCCAATTATTACCGAAATTTTTCGTTTTTTTAGGGGCCACCGTGGTGTGGTGGTAGCGTACGTACTCCGCTTATTTCACTGAAAATCCCGCGCTCACGCTCCGACCGAAGCAACAAAAATTTAGAAACACGTTTTGTCAATAAGAAACCAGTATTTTAAGCGGAGTCGCTACTCAGCAGTGATTTTGCACGCACTACAAGTGCATTTCTGCAATAAAAGGCTTCTCAGAGAAAATTCATCTGCCTTGCAGATGCCGTTTTGAGTCAGTATAAAATATGTTGATTCCGTCCCCGCTAATTTGTAGGAAAAGCAAAATGGAGCACGACACAAATTTGAAGAGAAACTCGGTCTATGATGGATATCGAAGATTAATCGAATTCTCATCGGCGGGTAACTAATTGTTTTGATCGATTTTACATGTTAAATTTATCAATTTGTAATCGGCATGCTATCTATTTTCTGGCGACGACCCATCGACTTTAAACAGATACCAGGTTCGATTGGAACTCAATTCTTAAAACAGATACCGATAAAACTGTAATAAAAAAAAGACAAACCATATGTGGCCCGTAAAAGCAAGCCGATTTGAAACCATCAAGAAACCGATCCCCAGCAATAACAAGCCCATAACATACCGATAACTCGATGATGATAAGTCACTACCGATAATAAGCCAGTATCGGTTCTTGCCGATAATAAGCTGACGATCGGTCATCGTTCTCACAATAAGGTTCTTAGATAACTTAGATAAGCTTTACCTCCATAAAATTGAAGTCAGTAGGGAAGCCACAAGAGAAATTTAAGTGGATAAGAATATTGAGGGAGTAGATTGAGAGGAAGGGGAGGGGATGGGAGGGAAAAAATTAAAGACGGAGAAAAGTAGAGGAGCACGTGAAGTGAGACTGCGAGAGAAATAGAGGAGAAATGAAAGGCTGGTGGTATAAGAATAGAGTAAGAAGAAGGGAGTAAGAGAAGAAGTGAAGGAAAGAGAACTAGGAGAGCATAAATCATGAGATATAGCTAAATAGAATGAAAACCAAATATGATCTGCAGAATATATTAACTATTTAGAAAAGGAAAATACGAAAATATCAAGCGCTCACGATTTGCAGAATATAGATACAATAAGTTTTAGGAGGGTAATAAGACTGCGATATAGGAAATGTTATGGAACTTAGTGAATACCTTGATTGGGAAATTGGACTATGATGCATGCCTTCTTATAACTTTTGTTCATAAGGATTAAATGTTAAAGATTTTTAATTAAGGTCAGTTGAAAAAAGGAGCGTGAAGGCGAAGAGCAGTGTTATTCGTTTTCGTTGGTGACAAATCATTTCATGGTAGATAACGTTATTATCGATTGGAAATCCATAACTTTATCGATCACACATTGATAAAACTTCGATAATAAGCCGACAACTTATTGACAGAAACCCGATAAAAAATAAAAAAAATAACGGATACCAAACCGATAAGTCATCCACAGGAAAGCGTAACGCGCCGTTGACGATTTGGTAGCCCTTAAAAAACCGATAATGTTTCGATATCAATTGTTTTGAAAGCGGAAAACGATACATTTTTGAAAGCAAATCGTATACAAGCGTATCGATAACATCCGCCATAAGTCACCGATAAAGCTTGGTATCGTTAACATTATTATAAAAACATATATTACACTCGATTGGCGATGGCGAGTACTGAAGAAGATTTAATGATGAGCTGTCCGAGCTATACGCAGACATCAACATAGTCCAGCGAATTAAAACGCAGCGGCTGCGCTGGCTAGGCCATGTTATGCGAATGAAAGATGATGCTCCGGCCAAGAAAGTGTTTATATCGGAACCCGCCTATGGAAGCAGAGGTAGAGGGCGGCCCCACTCCGTTGGAAGGACCAGGTGGAAAACGATTTAAACTCCCTTGGTGTGACCAATTGGCGCCGGTTGGCGGAGCGAAGGAGCGACTGGCGCGCCTTGTTGGACGGCCATAACCGTTTAGACGGTTAAGCGCCAATTAAGTAAGTAAGTATATTACACTCGATATAAATAAATAAATAAATATAAGGTGCGATAACCTCCGAAGAGATTTTAGGCCGAGCTTCTCTTCGAATCGCTGAACTGTCAAATAAAGAACTCCAATATTCAGTATGGCAAAATGGTTTTTATTTGCATCTTCACTGTGGGAGTAGTACTTCACAATTACAATTATTGCGTACTTCACTGTAGTATGTTAAAATCAAAACTGAAAGATTCTCGCTTGCACCCGGCTGCTTTTATACACTCAGTTAGGCTCGTTCACCTATTTCTCCTAAGGTCTAGACTTTTCAAGAACATGCCTTCTGGAACAGTTGTATTTCATACTTAATTATTTAGCTATATACATTAACCTGGGTCGGTTTGTATAGACGAAAGTTAACCGATATCGCAACATCGATTTTTCGTTTTGGGCTCAGGAAAAAAATTCCACTACGCATACCCAAAAAAATCATTTCGAGCCTGCGAAAAAAATGGCGAAAGGGTACATTTTTCGACCAAAACACTCCCCAAAACCCAAAAAAAAATTTTTTTCTTTCAAAAAACTGTTATCGCCAACGTTTTTACAGCAGTTTTTTGAAAAAAAAATTAGTTTTGGGGAGTGTTTTAGTCGAAAAATTGACCCCTTCGCCATTTTTTTTTCGCAGACTCGAAAATATTTTTTTTGGGTATGCGTGATAGAACTTTTTTTCATGAGCCCAAATCCTATTGAAAAATCGATGGCGCGATATCGGTTAATATATCGACCCAATCTAATATATATGTTTATCTGTAATTTATGTTTTTCTTCTAGCTATATGCGTGTATATGTGGAGTAACAACTTCTGCTCTTAGCTGATGATAACCTGATCCCGCTCTTATCTGCGGACTAAATATGTATGTGTATGTGAAATAATCTCTCTGCTTCAAGCTGTTGATTATGTGTGTGAAATATTCTTCGTTGCCTTCTATGGATGTGTGTAAATGGCCTAATGCCGTTGTGTTAATTTACTAACAACATAGTGATGTTAAAAATGCTAATATTCGCCACAATATCTTCAAATCGATATTCTCCTCATAGATAGCACGCCAATAAATAACCGATAAAAAATTGATAGGAAACTAATGAGTCGTCAAAAATGATTGTTATTGATAGCAAACCGTTAACTTTTCCATATCCCTATCTAAGCTCAAGTTTGACATTAACTGGGATTCACATTAAGAAGGGCGATTTTTAAACAAATTTTGAAAAAGGGCGTTATTTAAACTTATTCTGAGATAGAGCGTTTCCGAAACGGCAGCCGAGATAGTGAGTTTTATGCCACTCTGAGAGTGCCTAATCCAGGCTTAACTTTCTCATTTAGCTTATTTCCACCACACAATATGTATACAGCTGTGTATCCCTTAAACTCACTTTTTGCTAGAATAAGTCTTTTGCATATTCTATTTTTTCTATTTGCATTCTAAATTTCGCTTGCATTATTTGTCCCTGCGCTTCTTCTTCGCATCACCATAAAGTTGTGTTTCAAACTTAAGTAACCACGCCATTGACTTTGGTTACTCTCCTCGTTCAGAGCACGTTTCTTCCTCATAGTTTACTATTTCTTTTTTTGAAAAGCTCTTTTAGCTGCCAGCTGCCGCTGCTGCTGCTGCTGTTAACTGCGACAGCTTTTAACTCACGGAAATATTTTCGTATTTTATATTTTCTCATTTTCGCTGCCATCGCATCAAGAAATTGTTTACTTTATTGAATTCTCGTTTTTAGTGTACAATAAAAGGATGTTTATACATTCATATATACATACATACATCCGTTATTAGGTTATTTTGTGCACATTTGTTCTATGCTAGATGTGGAATCAAACATTTTTATCTCCTATCAGCATCTTTTTGAGTGTTATTTTTGTTAAAATTTCCCTCGACTTCATGACTTCCTGTATTACAATTCTTTGCCTTATTGCTGTTTTATATCTTTTCATCTAGATATCTTTCAGTCTTTTTCTCTTTTTATTTCCCATTTCCTTAAGATGGCGTCTGCTCTTTTGGTAATGACATTGTTTACTTAGCGGTCAATATGTTTTGGTTATTTTACTTGCGTTGGCATTGTTATTATATTTGGCTCCCATTCATCTTCCATCTTCCCTCGGTTGTAATATTATCTTTGCATTTCCTTACTTTACTTCATTTTATTGTTACTTATATAACACAAAGATGTATTTTCAATTTCATTCTAAATAACTTTAATATAAGCATGTTGCAAGGTTCCCTTATACTTTGCTATTATGATTTTTATAGTGATTAAAATTGTCCAACAACTGAATGCATAAATAATGACTTAACAATTTAAACCTTATCAGTCTTTTCCTACTTAACCCTCCGATGAGTGATAAGATCCCTAGGGACCTTTTTGCCTTTTCAAACTTAAATTACTGCTATTCGGCCATTACAAACCCCCCCTCCCCCCTCCCCAAAGTACTCTGTATTCCAAGAGTATTTTGTTGCGCATCTTTTGCAAAAAAAATCAAGCCGATCGGATCATTACTTTAGGGATTATTGAAGTTTAAGTGAGAAAGTACGCGGACGTGTGAATAGGTCCGTATGGACCTTGTACTGAATTTCACTAATAAATGCATCTTTTTGGGCATCATTATAATTTTTTATTGTTTCAACACATAATTTACTTGTTCTGAACACAAATACCTAAACTCAAAGACATTAGGGATGATGATAAAAACAAAAAATTCTAAGAAAAATTCGAAGACATGAACTTTGTTGCTTTCAAGGAAAGGCACAATATTCTAATTTTATACTACTAGCAATAAACCAGTTCTCAGAAATTTTTGTTTTTATCATCATCCCTAATGTCTTTAAGTTCAGGTAGACGTACGAAAGAGTATAAAAGAAGTTGTAAAATCGTGTGTGATAGAAACAAAAATATAAATATGGCAGATGTAAGTAATTTGGACGTTGCTGAAATAGTTGTACGCCATAGTAGACGTTACCAGCAAATGACTGCAGATAAAAGGCGAGCAGTTGATAGTAGATTTGCTGATTTTATGGACGAAGAAATTGATGTTGCTGCAATTGAAAATTATGAAGTTGAGGATGATGAAGACCGCACATACCAACCTGCTGAAGAGTCAGATGACGAAACTGAAGGATACATCGAGCTAAATGAAGATACTGATGACGACGATGATGAAGAGGAAGAAAATGATGGACAGGAAACGAATGAAAGTTACTATATGGTAAAGATGGCACCCAATGGAGTAAAAAAGCATCACCAACATCACGCACTCGTAATCATAACGTGGTCGACTTCACAAGAAAGAAACCAGGACCAACAGGAAATATACACGACTCCTATACAACAATGCGTTCAATCATGACACAGGAAATAATACAATTAGTGATACGTGAAACAAATCGTAAAGGCAGGGAGGTTACAGCTGCATGGAATTTGGCGAATCCCACGAAGAAAAAGGAGTGGAAGCCAGTGACAGTGAAAGAGTTTGACGCCTTTGTAGCTACTCTTTTGTTTGCTGGACTCACGAGATCAAACCATGAACCAGATATGGAATTATGGGGCGCGACGCGATGCCCAATATACAAAGCTATGTTGTCGTACGATCACTTCATGTGTATAAAGCAATTTATTCGATTCGACAATGGAAATACTCGACAACAGCAAGTCATCAACAGCAAAACTGCGGCTATTGACGACATTTGGCAAATGTTGCAACATAACTTGGCAGCAGCTTATACTCCTCATGAAGCACCAACAGTTGATGAGCAGTTGTTCCCTTACAGAGGCCGCCGCCGCTTTCCACAATATATTCCGTCAAAACCAGCTAAGTATGGTGGTTATGCGACTCACAGAGTTATTATCCTGTGAAGGGAATGATATATTCTGGAAAACTGCCAAACCAACAACGGGAGATAAACCAAGGGCAGAACGTAGTGCAGGATATTGTGGAAAAATATTTAGATGCTGGCCGTACTATATACGCGGATAATTTCTTTACCACTCTTGACTTGGCGCGTATTTTGATGAGGAGGAAGACCGCATATGTTGGTACAGTGCGCTACAACAAAACATTCATTACACAGGAGTGCAAGAAGAACCCGAAGCGCGCCATCAATAGTACATTATTTGGGTTCAACGAAGGGGATATAGCGTTATGCTCATACGTGCCGAAAAAAAATAAAGTGGTGAACGTGCTCTCCACAATGCACTGCACCTGCCGCGTTGACGAGCAAACCGAAAATCGGAATCCCTATGCCATATTAATGCGGCGTTGATAACATGGATCAAATGCTAGGCAGTTACAGCTGCAAAAGAGCAATACGACAATGACCGTTGGCCATGTTTTATAATATGCTGGACGTCGCTGCATTGGCTGATTTACGATTTACAACGAAATGAAGCCTATAAAAAGGAGTGACAGACGGCGGTCGTTCTTGTTACTGCTAACGAGACAATTGGCCACACCAAATATCGAAGAACGTGCCCTGAACAACCATATAACCTCACATCCAAGGATACGCAATGCGATGGAAGCACTCGATGTCAGGGTAAGAAAAACATCTTCAAATTCAAGAATAGAATATATATTTATTCTTTTTTTTATTTTTCTTTTCATTTCAGGTATTACCAAGACCGATGGAAAGCAATGCACCGTCGTTTGTGGCTAGGTCAAGTAGACCGTTATGTCGCCTTTGCCGTTCTGAGTACGGGAGGCAGCGGAAAACGCGGGCATATTGCTTCGGCTGCGGCAACGCTGTTTGCGGAGAACATAGCACACTTTTACATCGATGCAAAACTTGCGCACAGGGCGGGGGACAAGAAGTACACGCTCAACAACAATAATTTATAAACTTTTTTATAATAAATAGTCTTAAGAAAATTCAAGCAAAAAAAAATTTAAAAAATTATTTTTGTAAGTAGAATTTAGTTATAAACAAAAAAAACAAAAAAAAACTAAAAAAAAATTTTTATATGAAAAAAATATGATTTACACGGCCGTGAAGTTCAGAACTGTCACTCATCGGAGGGTTAAGAGTCTTGCGAGTTCTTAGAGGCAGAAACTGGAAGTACAAACTGAGAAGGACATACTAATAATCAAATAGACAAGCTACTTTGTTATGAAACACCCAGTTAAATTAGGGACAGAAGAAATTGATAAAAAAGAGTAAAACTAAAAGTTTCAGAATATGTGCTAGTATCTTTAAAGAAATTTGTTGTAGCGATAATGGCACTCACTCAAGGTTTCGGGAAGTTGTATGTCGATATTTATGGTCCTTTGACGGATAAAGAGACCTTTGATGCACATTCTCCTAGAACAAATTGCATAATGTACCTTGTACTGTGTGTTTACTTAAACCATTTACTTACATACTTAATTGGCGCTTAACCGTCCAAACGGTTATGGCCTTCCAATAAGGCGCGTCAGTCGCTGTTCTCTCTGCCAACCGGCGCCAATTAGTCACACTAAGCGGAGTATGAGCCGCCCTCTACCTCCGCTTCCATAGGCAGATTCCGATAGAAAAACTTTCTTGGCCGGAGCGCCATCTTTCATTCGCACAACATGGCTTAGCCATCGAAGCCGCTGCGTTTTAACTTGCTGGACTATGTTGATGTCTGCGTAGAGCGCGTACATCTCATCGTTAAATCCTCTTCGGTACTCGCCACCGCGTAGAGGTCCATAAATCTTTCGAAGAATTTTTCTCCCGAACACTCCCAGAGCCGCTTCACCTGATGTTGTCATGATCCATGCTTCTGCACCATATAGCTGGACGGGTACGATAAGTGACTTGTAGAGTACTATTTTGGTTTGCTGAGAGAGGACTTTACTTTTCAGTCCAAAGTATCATTTATTGGCAAGAGTGATTCTTCGCTGGATTTCAGAGCTGATGTTGTTGTTAGGGTTGATCTTGGTTCCCAAATAAACGAAGTCTTTCTCAAACCATTTAGTTAGATAAATTAGCCGCCTGTTGTCCTCCCTGAAGCATTTTGACCCCGCCCCTAAGTCGGGTCTGTCGCAGAGGAAATTGGTGACTGGTTGTAGTCAGAGGCTATATTTGCTTGGTGATGTTGCAGGTTTCTGTAGAGTAGCATTTGCGAATTGCGGTTTTCTTAAGATTGATGAGAGAGCTACTATGTTTGATAGAAGTAGCCGGTATACCGTGACTGTCTCAGGAGTATCTAGCGATGCACCGAGCTTTGCCAGTACGTACACTTTTTATTTCCTTTGTTGTTATTGTTTTTCTGCGTGTAACCCCCCTTTTTCACAGTTTTTTACGACCTTATAGAACGTTTATGGTGAATCTAGTGCTTTGAGCACTGCTTGAGCCCAGAAATCTGAGTCCTCTTGTTTGCATTCATGGACATGGGAAGAACAAATGGTCTTCTCTTCTTCATTGGTACGGTTTCTGCAAGAGGGTTGTGTAAGCATACGCCATCGGCGGGGCATTGGTTTAGTAGCACAATTATCTGTGTGAAAAAAATAGTTTTTTTTCTATTCGAACATGGCCATAAGGATCTTGAGATTACGAAATCAACCCCGTTGGTTCTCAGAAAGTCCGCTGCACTGACATTATATTTCCCGGTTTCTCTTATCAAATAGCCCAGTGGTAGTCTTATGGAATTTCCCACCTCGTTTATGTCTATTTCGGAACATTTTGGTTTGCTGTGCCCAGGGATCTAGAAAGGAAGACATTGTGAGGCCTTAAGGACGCCAGCTAGACTTGAAATCTTTGCACGACATCCAACTTTATCACGTTGGAATTCAGTGTCTTAAAGGCGGTCTAGATTTCGTAAAATATTTTTACATTGGTGTTTGGGACCATACTATCCTGAAGCATTCTGGCTGCTCTCTCTATGGCACAGACCACCATCTGTAGCATGAGTGAGGAAGTTGGTACGGTTTATTTACCTGCACATGCTTTGAGTTCAGCTGCAATTCCTTTATTTTTTCGAGCCGACTATGTAAATGCATTGGAGTTAGATTATGCGCTTTATCAGCTCATTAAAGCTCTGCGTATTTTGAACCACGAAAATATCATTCCCACTTCTCTTTGGGATAGTGGAACGTATGTTCTATCGTCATAGATTAAAATATAAGATTAATCATCTTTTTCGCCATTTAGATATGAGGAACATTGTTCTCACTCTTGACAAAACATCGTCTGATCTTTGGTTACCAACTCATTATCTTTATTCCTTTTGAAACTTCCCGCATTCGATTTGGGTGCTTCATCTGTATGATTTCACTTGCAAATTTCTTTGCTTTGGAACTGACGAGGATATACTAGAGAGAGAAAGGTGTGCAGTGGCACTCCACAGGAGCGTGTGCTATCTCCTCTACTCTAGGCTGTGATAGTAAACTAGCTTCTGGTAAAGCTAGAAAGCAGTGGCTTGTTGGTGGTTGCTTCCTCGTAAAAACCCTTCCGCATATTTACCAAAAATATCTGAGCTCTGTGGCTAGGTGGGCTAAGTCACCAGGACTGAGAGTCAGTCCTGGAAAACAGAACTCAATATTAACACCAATAGACAATTGGCTATTAAAGCGGCAAAGCCAACAATGGTAATATGGGAACTTCTTGAACTTGCTTCTGATTGCATCGAACTGGTTTAAGATTCAGCTCAGCTAAATCTGGGCTAGTATTCCTGGCAGTTTACCACTGATCTGCAAGCTTGCGTGGGCATAACTGCGCAGGTTTGCAGGGAACACAAATTGTCTGTAGCCACTTTTAGTTGCTCTTAGTAAAGCAAAGGGTGGGCGGACACTACCTCTAGCAAGTTTGCATCCTTATGACTAAAACTACATTCACCAAGGCCCATCCATTAATATTGATTGGGCTTTTTAAGGGTCACTTGAGTTATATAGGAGTCCAAGCTGTACGCCTTAACATACTGGAAAACCCTTTTGACATACTGGAAAACTCTTTTGAAATCAGTTTTATCGACACAAACTGGCCCAGTATGAGGTTTGCTTCCTTTTTCGTGGAGGAGCGCATACAACATCATATCAGTTATTATCTGGAAATCGTAAACTCAAACGATATCCTCACCCATCACCCATCTTAAGTCTAAGTAGACACCATTTTCTACTGAAAACTCGTACGACAAATTACTATAATTTGATTTGAGGCGAAGTCTTTTACATGGTATGAGCTCAACTTTTAGACTCACAAGGACTGGAACTACTACCTTGGTACTTCAAAAATATATAAAATATCTTTTAAAGACCTCTGTTGTAGGCTCTACAACACCTGATTGTCTTCACATCTTGTATCAGCTCTTCAAAAAACACTAAGTTTGCGCTCTGCAAAGCTCTGCATCTGCAACAACAATGCCAATATATTTTACTTAGCACAACCAGAATACTCAAGTTTCTGTGTTAAAGTTTCTTCAATGAAATAAGAACGGCAAAAATTAAAACTGTCTTGTGCTATTTTCAGAGTTATAATTGAGTCAATTTAGTAACGGTAAAGAATTAAGTTTTATAGTTTTTCACAAGAAAATTCTATATCATTAAACTCAATTAAGTACCGTCAGCCGAATCAAAGTTACGAGCGTTTCACAAATATAAAATTCAATCTGCGTACTTCCTCGTTTACTTTTTTGTGCCTTCAAGTCAATTGAAAGAAAGCCACTAAATGTGGGAAAATTCAATTTTCTCTATTGCGCTGAACATTGGAAGCATCGCAATTGTGCTTTGTTTTGTTTGTCGATGTTTTTTTATTTAAAATTTTCTTTAACCATTTTTCTTTGACCACTTCATTGTGGTGGTCTGGAAGTAAATGCTACTTGCAGATGCAACACAACAACAATGTAAATCAAATAAAACAAAAGCCAAAGCTATCAACTGACACTTAAGATAAACAAAGGCGTTGCTAATCTGAAAAACTGCAATTACAGTGCAACGTTGGTGAGAGTGGCGTATAAAAGCACTTTGTTTGTGCACACTTTGAGATGATGAGCGGGGTTGGTGGATATGTGCAGGTGGTGGGTTTTGTTTGTTTAGTTAAAACGTGGTATCGCTACTTACAGCACAAGCAAAACAAACAAACAAAAGAAACAAGTGTAAAGTAGAAGAAAGTATGTGCAAGGGAGCAATACAACAACAACGACAGCGCTCCTTATATTTTATACCCAGTTGTGCTTATTGAAAATTTATATTTTATTTTGCCAGGAAAAGAAAAGGAAAGGGAAAATAAAAATTACAAACATAAATAAGAATAGTAAAAACATACAAAAAGTAAGACTCTGTAGTGTAAGGAAAAGAAAAATAATGAAATGAAAATAAATAAAACCAAAACTAAAACCAAGATTAAAAAAAAGAAAAAACTAGCACAAGAAACAAAAAGAGCAACAAACAGAAAACGAAACAAAAATAAAACCAAACCTTTTTGGTAAAACGGAAAAACAAAAAAAAGTTTGTTTAAAAACAGCAACAAAATTAAAAGGATAACAGAAATTAAAAAAGAAAACCAAAAATAAAGCAAAAATTAATCAGAATAAACATTTTTCAGAAAAAAACAATTAACAAGAAAAAGAAACAGAAACAGAAAAAATTTTGAGAGAGGGGAAAAATGTGTAAAATAAATGAAAAAGCGAAAGTACAAAAAAACTTAGAAAATTAAAAGAAACGAAAATAGAAAAAAAATAAGACATTTGTCCAAAACACTAAAATAAGAAGAAAGAAAAGGTAAAAATAAAAAAGGATAAGGATAAGAAATAAAAAGAGAATAAGAGAAAATAACAGAAAATAAACAATTTAAATAAATAGTAAGATAATAAGAGAAAGAAAAAATAGCAAAGAAAAGTCAAAAAGAAAAGAATGAGATGGATGACACAGAAAAAAAGATAAACAAGTAAGGAAGGTTAAGTTCGGGTGTAACCGAACATTACATACTCATTTGAGAGCTATGGTGACAACATAAGGGAAAATAATCATGTAGGAAAATGAACGGAGGGAAACCCTGGAATGTGTTTGTATGACATGTGTATCAAATGAAAGGCATTAAAGAGTATTTTCTGAGGGAGTGGGCCATAGTTCTATAGGTGGACGCCATTTAGGGATATCGCCATAAAAGTGGATCAGGGTTGACTCTAGAATGTGTTTGTACGATATGGGTATCAATATCAATATCATGAGTATCAATATCAAATAAAGGTATTAATGACGGTTTTAAAAGGGAGTGGCGGTAGTTGTATATGTGAACACGTTTTCCAGATATCGACCAAAATGTGGACCAGGGTGACCCAGAACATCATCTGTTGGATACCGCTAATTTATTTATATATGTAATACCAGGAATAGTATCAAGATTTCAAGGGTTTTTTATTTCGCCCTGCAGAACTTTTTCACTTTCTTCTAATTAATATGGTAGGTGTGACGCCCATTTTACGAAGTTTTTTTCTAAAGTTATATTTTGCGTCAATAAACCAATCCAATTACCATGTTTCATCCTTTTTTCGTATTTGTTATAGAATTATGGCACTTTTTCATTTTGCGCAATTTTCGATATCGAAAAAGTGGGCGTGGTCATAGTCGGATTTCGGCCGTTTTTTACACCAATACAAAGTGAGTTCAGATAAGTACGTGAACTGAGTTTAGTAAATATATATCGATTTTTGCTCAAGTTATCGTGTTAACGGTCGAGCGGAAGGACAGACCGTCGACTGTGTATAAAAAATGGGGCGTGGTTTCAACCGATTTCGTCCCTTTTTCACAGAAATAAGTTATCGTCCTAGAATCTAAGCCTCTACCTAATTTCACAGGGATTGGTAAATTTTTGTTCGACTTACGGCATTAAAAGTATCCTAGACTAATTAAATGAAAAAGGGCGGAGCCACACCCATTTTAAAATTTTCTTTAATTTTTGTATTTTGTTGCACCATATCCTTACTGGAGTTGAATGTTGACATAATTTACTTATATACTGTAAAGATATTAAATTTTTTGTTAAAATTTGAATTTAAAAAAATTGTTTTTTTAAAGTGGGCGTGGTCGTTGTCCGATTTTGCTAATTATTATTAATCATACATATAGTAATAGGAGTAACGTTACTGCCAAATTTCATCATGATATCTTCAACGACTGCCAAATTACAGCTTGCAAAACTTTTAAATTACCTTCTTTTAAAAGTGGGCGGTGCCACGCCCATTGTCAAAATTTTACTAATATTCTATTCTGCGTCATAAGTTCAACTCATCTATCACGTTTCATCGCTTTATCCGTCTTTGGTAATGAATTATCGCACTTTTCGTTTTTTCGAAATTTTCGATATCGAAAAAGTGGGACGTGGTTATTGTCCGATATCGTTCATTTTAAATAGCGATCTGAGGTGAGTACTCAGAAACATACATACCAAATTTCATCAAGATACCTCAAAATTTACTCAAGTTATCGTGTTAAGGGACGGACGGACGGACATGTCTCAATCGAATTTTTTTTCGATCCTGATTATTTTGATATATGGAAGTTTATTTCTACCTCGATTCCTTTATACCTGTACAACCAACCGTTATCCAATCAAAGTTAATATACTCTGTTAGCTCTGCGGAACTGAGTATATAAAAGAAAAGAAATACCAAAATAAAAGCAAAACGAAGAAATATGAAAAAAGAAAAATACAAATAAAAATTATTGAAAATAAAAAAAGAAAGAAAATGTAAAAAATGATATAAAACTGTGCAGTAAAATTAAAATAAAAATAGAAGAAAAGAGAAATAGAAAATGACTAAATGAAAATAAGAACCAAAAATAAAAACAGAAATAAAGAAAAGTTAGAGAGGAAAAATAAAAAACGATTAAAAAGGAAAGAAAAATAATAATCTAAGATAGACAATTCAAAGAAGCATAAAACACAAAATTAAAAAAAAATTTTAAATAAAAAAAAAGCTGAAAACAAGTAAGGAAGACTAAGTTCGTAAACATTACATACTCAGCTGAGAGCTATGGAGACAAAATAAGGGAAAATCACCATGTAGGAAATTGAACCCAGGGTAACCCTTGGAATGTGTTTTTGTGACATCTGTATCAAATGGAAGGTATTCAACAGTATTTTAAAAGGGAGTGGGCCATAGTTCTATAGGTGGACGCCATTTAGGGATATCGCCATAAAGGTGGGCCAGGGCTGACTCTAGAATTTGTTTGTACGATATGGGTATCAAATGTTTGCCGTTTTCTTATGTATAGCAAGCAAGCAAATATAACAATGGCTTATGGTGCATTCTTGCCTATACGTACACACACACTAACATGTACATATACTTATAAAAAAAATGTGTATATATGTATTGCTCAAACAGAAAAAGTATAGTGCATGCATTGAATAAGTTTCAGTAAAGAAAAAGAGAAAAACAACAAAAAACTTTTATCCGCAAAACGTGTTGACTGACTTCAGTTACTTTTCTTTCAACACAAGTTTTTCGCTTTTTATCACAATGCACATAACATTCAAAGGAAATGGTAGTAAATACAAATAACAAAGCGTAAGAAAAGTTAAAAACATACTTTTTTCTCTCTCCAATTTGTGTGAAAGAAAAGTAGCCATATTAGTTGCTCTGTAAGTATACCACACATCTACTCGTTTTTCATTCTTATTGCACATAAAACAAATTTTAAGCTGGCATTATTAGTTGGGCTATTGAATACAGTTTTTAGCTTTTTAACTTTTGAATTCGAAGGGTTTTAAACAAGCGATTAAAGCGTCGGTGGGAAGACGATACTTATATATATATTTTTATAACCAGTTGCGCTAGTTTAAAAAATGTATTATCTTCCCACTAGCTTACATGTTAGTTTAGCTTAGGTTGAACTGGCCGGTCGATAAAGACCACACATGGACTGGATGTGTCCATAGCGTTACGTGAATTTGTTTGACGACCAAACCCAAGAACCCCAATCAGATGCCAGGACTTATCAGAGAACAACTCGTCCCCTTGGCAATTTCTAGCAGTTTTCTAGGAGCCAGCTTAATTTCTGCTTCGATTTTTGGCAACTATCCCGCCCCTTTCATCTGAAGCCTTGACCTGGCGAGCGCAGGACACAAATACGGAATGTCTCAGCCGTTTCTTCCTGCAGCTCGCATCTCTAACATGTGCTGTTATTGACGAGGCCTAACTAATTATCTGGTGACACAAGAAGACAGTGCCCAGTTAAGATGCCAATCGTGAGTGTTAGGTGTTCTCCAATTAGAGATATGAACTACTTTGTGAATCTCATATCGTAGGATTTGCAAATTACCTTAGCCATTTTGCAGCTCTATCCTTCTGTCCACGCGTTTCCTGCTTGATGGATCTAATGCAACTCCTGTCCCCTTTTCATTTCTCACAAACGGATTGAGACGTCTACTGTCGACTCATCGGCTGCTGCACGCTATTTTTCCAGCCAACTGGCCTGATTCTTTGCATTCCAGGACACTTATTGATGAATTACTGTGAAAGGGCCTTAATCGCCACCAGACTATGAATATATACATATATTGACGCGATTGTAGCTTAAGCACGTTTCCCATAGAATCTCTTTTGCTTTCTTCACGGCTTTAGTTTTCTCCTGAAAGATTTTGACAGTAGTCTGACAGCCTGTAGGATCTATTTATTTTGACACAGTACACAGCAGATCCGACTCTTTCCGCTAACTGAGGACCAACGGTATATACGAGTATAATATTTTTTGCAATTTCTGCGCCTTGACCAATAACTTTTCGGTATCAGTTGTTATCTATAAGACTCAAGCCCGTAATCAAGAAACTAATTGGACCTTATCAGTGCGGCTTCAGTCCTGTTAAGTCTACTGTCGACCAGATCTACCAGATCTTGGGGAAGACTCAAGATAAGAGAGTCGACACTCAAGTTCATTTCGTCGACTTCCAAACAGCATTCGACATGCTGCTATATGCTTCTTGTATGCTGCTATATCTGAATTTGAAGTCCCTGTAAAGATACTAAGGCTCTGCCGAATGACGTCGGGCAACACCAGCAGCTCCATAAGGATTGGGAAGGACCCTCCGAGGCATTCGAAACCACACGAAGCTTCAGACAATGTGACTGCCCTTCATGATATTTCTTTAACTGGAGAAGATAATTCTAGCAGTAGAAGTAAACCGTATGGTATATTTTATTATAAGCATTATAATTACTGTTGTATGCGTGATATTGCGCTAAATGAGGACAAGGCGAAGTACTTTCTGTCACGTCACTGTTGACAGATAGGTTAGGTTGAACTGGCCGATCCATGAGGACCTTACATAGACTGAATGAGGCCGTAGTGTTACCAGAAGTTACTGTAACACAGTCTGTTGACGGATATGAGTTCGAGGCTGTGAAAGATCTCCTCTTGTTTGGGAACCAGCATTACAACAAAAACAATGTCAGCTAAGAAATCAAGCGTAGAATAACTTTTGCTAACAAGTGCAACTTTGGACTGAGTAGGCAATTGAGCAGCGAAGTCCTCTCCCGATGAACAAAAATCACGCTCTACACAGCGCTTATCATACCTGTTCTGATGTTTGGTTTGAATGATATGAACAGTGTCAGAGAAGATCAGTTGGCTATTGGAGTTTTGGGAGAAAATATCGGCTTTGCACGTTGAATTAAGTCTATAAACAATTTCTAAACTTACGCTGTTTTTTTTAACTTATTTACCCAGCTTTTTCAAACAAACTTTGTGTTAGTTTAAATAGTTTTGGATTTTATTATCTGTCTAACAGCGTGCGCTTATCTCGCGGATATGTATATCCTTAATTAGGCTTGTCAAAATCACACTTAAAAATTTTCCCTAAAATACTATTTTTACATTTTGCCTTTTATAAAATAAGGCCTAAAAAGTTGTTTTCTCTTTGCATGTGCTGAAAAAAGTGTATTATTATGCACGGAAAAGAGAAATGGAGGCACTTTTTGCGCCGCTATTTATGCACAAAAGCTTGTTTTTTTATTTCAATGCATACATTTAGGCGTGAAAGCATGCGCTGGTGCAGCTTTTCAAATTACTTCACAAAATTTATGCTGTAGGTGTTATTTATTTTGTCTGCAAGCATGTGTGTGCGTTCAGTTTGTTACTTCCGCATTAATGCTGCATGTAAATTGTTTTTCTTGTTTTATTTTTCTGCTCACATTATTTTTATACTCAGTTGAGCAGAGCTCACAGAGTATATTAACTTTGATTTCGATAGCGGTTGGTTGTAACGTATAAACGAATCGAGATAGATATAGACTTCTATATATCAAAATCATCAGGATCGAAAAAAAAATCATTTGCCATGTCCGATGTCCGTCCGTCCGTCCGTCCGTCCGTCTATAAACACGATAAATTGAGTAAATTTTGAGATATCTTGATGAAATTTGGTATGTAGGTTCCTGGGCACTCATCTCAGATCGCTATTTAAAATGAACGAAATCGGACTACAACCACGCCCACTTTGTCGATATCGAAAATTTCGGTAAAAACCGAAAAAGGGCGATAATTCATTGCCAAAGACGGATAAACGATGAAATTTGGTAGGTGAGTTGAACTTATGACACAAATAGAAAATTTTTCAAATTTTGGACAATGGGACGTGGCACCGCCCACTTTTAAAAGAAGGTAATTTAAAAGTTTTGCAAGCTGTAATTTGGCAGTCGTTGAAGATATCATGATGAAATTTGGTAGGCAGGTTCTCCTATTACTATATGTGTGCTTAATAAAAATTAGCGAAATCGGGTGACGAATACGCCCTCTTTAAAAAAAATTTTTTTTTAAGTCAAATTTTAACAAAAAATTTAATATCTTTACAGTATAAATGTAAATTATGTCAACATTCGACTGCAGTAATGATATGGTGCAACAAAATACAAAGATAAAAGAAAATTTCAATATGGGCGTGGCTCCGCCCATTTTTCATTTAATTCATCTAGAATACTTTTAATGCCATAAGTCGAACAATAATTTACCAATCCCCGTGAAATTTGGTAGGGACATAGACTCTATGACGATAACTGTTTTCTGTGAAAATGGGCGAAATCGGTTCAAGCGACGCCCAGTTTTTATACACAGTCGACCGTCTGTCCTTCCGCTCGGCCGTTAACACGATAACTTGAGCAAAAAATCGATATATCTTACTAAACTTAGTCCACGTACTTATCTGAACTCACTTTATCTTGGTATAAAAATATGGCCGAAATCCGACTATGACCACGCCCACTTTTTCGATATCGAAAATTACGAAAAATGAAAAAAAATGCCATAATTCTATACCAAATATGAAAAAAGAGATGAAACATGGTAATTGGATTGGTTTATTGACGCAAAATATAACTTTAGAAAAAAACTTTGTAAAATGGGTGTGACACCTACCATATTAAGTAGAAGAAATGAAAAAGTTCTGCGGGCGAAATCAAAAGCCCTTGGAATCTTGGCAGGAATACAGTTCGTGTTATACATATATAAATAAATTAGCGGTACCCGACAGATGATGTTCTGGGTCACCCTGGTTCACATTTAGTTCGATATCACGAAAACGCCTTCACATATACAACTACCACCACTCCCTTTTAAAACCCTCATTAACACTCTAATGAGATACCCATATCGTACAAACACATTCTAGAGTCACCCCTGGTCCACCTTTATGGCGATATCTCTAAATGGCGTCCACCTATAGAACTATAGCCCTACCCTTTTAAATACTCTTTAATACCTTCCATTTGATGCACATGTCATACAAACACATTCCTGGGTTACCCTAGGTTCAAATTCCTACATGGTGATTTTCCCTTATTTTGTCTCCATAGCTCTCAGCTGAGTATGTAATGTTCGGTTACACCCGAACTTAGCCTTCCTTACTGTTTGTTTATTTTTCTGCTTTTTCGCATCATACTCATTTGCTTAGTGCCTAAAACTATGCCGCAAAAGACATATTTTGCTGCTTTTTCAAATTTTCTCTTTCGCCGCTTATTTCAAGCTTATTTTGTCGTCGTTTTACGTGTCCTCTGCGTTTTTACGGTTTACCGCTTGGCTATGCCGTGTTTTTGTTTCATTCATCTCCACCTTTTTTCTGCCTAATTTAAATTTACACACTAAATCTTTCTGCCAAAGCACACATGCAAAAAATCATTTGATAGAGTCGCTTATGCCGGTTCAGAGCATTGTGTGCTGGTATTTGTACCACCATTTTGTTTTCAGCAAATTTTTGCCCGCGGGCGGATTTTAGCATTCTCTGGCGAAATTTGTTGTGTTATTGTTTTAATGAGTATTATAATTTGTTTTTTGTCAGGCATAAAAGTTTTAAATATTTGTTGTACTTATGGGCATATGAGACAGCATTACCTTGTTCAAATTCATAGCTCACGTTGGTACGCCATGAAAAATGTTCACTTGTCGTTGACACATACATAAGTAGTAAATATTTTTTGTTTTGTTTTGAGTATGCAATGAAATAACTTTCGCGTGTTCGTATCTACATATTTGAGTGTGTATGTGTAAATATATTTATATGAAGGGACTGAAAACTGTTTGTTCTTATTCTTTAGAAAAGTCACCAATCTGTGATAGAACTACATATTAATGGGGTACTACTTTTGGAAAAGAACACTGAAGATGGAATCACCTCACGACCAGTTGTCCTCTTAGCCAAAATATATCAAACTTCGTCGACTTGATGCTTCTATTTTTGATGTGTAAACACCTTTTGTTAAAAATCTGTCAGTTTGTTATCAAAATGTTGACGATATATTATCGGCATGTTACCTGCTAATGATGGAAAAGTCGTCGATATGCTTACAAAATGATGAAAATTTTTTATCGAAAACTTATCGAAAAGTTATCGATTTGCTATCGAAAAGTTATCGATTTCTAAAAGATGTATATTGAATTTTTTATCCGTTTGGTATCGATTTTTTATTGAAAAGTTAACGATTTGTTATTGCCGTGCCATCACTTTTTATTAGCAAAATATCGATTTGTTATCGATTTTTAATTATGGATTTGTATTCCCAAAATTATCGATTTGTTTCCAAAAAGTTTAGATCTCCTATAGGTTTGCTAATTAGTTGGTTACTCTGCCGCCCGTATAGCAAATACCCCAACCCAAGTAGCGCGCGGGGCACCATTCACACAAAATGGTGCAGACAATGAACCTACTAATATATTCTACAAAACATTTAGCTATTTTTTAAGTTCCGTCAGTATATAACATACTAGCCGGACTCCTGCGCATCTTGCGCAACAAAATACAAAAGTCTCATATCAAATATCAACAGAAGTCAGCGGTTTTATCAATCAATCATTTATCAATAAAAACTTACGTGCGCTTTCGCTGCCATCTGGTGAATGTTAGCAACTGCCGGTAATGCATTTGTTAGTTCTAATCAAATATATCAATATTGCCATAGTACAAATAGATTAAGATTCGACAAACGCGGTACAAAAGGTTTCCCATGCAGGTCGAGAGGCCAGTGCACGGTCACGCAGTGATGCTGAAGATTTCTTTCCTGGACCTATTTAGAAGGCCCCCGGGCCCTGGTGCTATCGTAATTCGGCCATGTTTGCTTGATTATCCTGCAGGTGTTCGAAGAGTAGCAGTTGGTGACAGCTGACTCCTTGAATCTGCCATGCCATGTATGTTTCTTACGATTGATGTAAGTTAGCCTACACAGGATCCAACTGGACTCTTGCCTTCGCAAGTTCATTTCCTTTCTCGTTTCCCTCAATGCTTCTGTGTCCAGGTACCCATACAAATGTTATGTTTGCGATATTAGCTGCGGCTGGAAGAGAACTCCTGCAGTTGCTGACGGCCTTAGACAAAGTGGTGGGGAGCTTAGTGTCATGAGCGCGGGGAGATACCTCAAAATTTACTCAAGTTATCATGTTAACGGACAGACGGATGGACGGACGGACATGGCTCAATCAAATTTTTTTTATATGGAAGTCTATATCTATCTCGATTCCTTTATACCTGTACAACCAACTGTTATCCAATCAAAGTTAATATACTCTGTGTGCAAGCACGCTGAGTATAATCATTGAAACTTCCATTTAAGAACATTAAATTTCTAGTCGTAGTTACATCTCGAACTTCACGAGTACTTTGTACTCACGCCTTTTACCCCAACACTCCTCTTTTTTTAATGGCGAGAGCATCTCTGCTAGTCTAAGGTTTTAAGACCTGCACATGATCTTCATGCCTTTCCTGCCTATCTACATTTCAAACTTCGCGGGATGCGCTCTTTTTAGCTAGTTCATCTGCTTTTTAGCTCCCATCTTTTTCCATATGTCCTCGGACCCAATAAAGTTTTATAAATTTCCCTATCTCGATTCAGGGTTTGCTTACACGCTAATACAATCTTGGATGTTGCAGTGTGCGAGATTATTGCCTTAATTACTGCCTGGCTATCAATATAAAAGTTGTGGCTGCATATTAAATTTATTTATTCCATCGTATTTAGCGTTAAGCTGAAAAGCTTCTTCTATACAGGTTTCTCTCTCAGACTTGCAGTTTTCGATGTTATTGCTTTTGAGATAGTTGTTACCTCATTGGGGTATATCTCTCTTACACCTTTAGATAAAAAATTTTTATCTACGGGGCTGCCTGCCTCAATGCTCTGGGACTGAATGTTGTTGTTGTGTTGTTGTTGTGGTCATAAAGATACTCACTGTTTCCAAGCCATGGGCTATTCTTAGTGCTTCGCGGTACTGCGAGAGCGCTCTATTTCACTATCTGCTTTGTGCACTTCGCCTGTGCAAAGTAATCTCAAAAATTTTTCCAAAAAATTCGGCTCTGCAAACTAATCTCAAAAAATTCGACAATTCGGAAAAATTTTACAACAATGTCAAATTTTTTGTTTAGAGTTTTCAGAATTTTTCAGAGTATGCAGTTTTATAGTCCAATCAATTTAAGTCTTACAAAAACGAAGTTTTAATTCTTTCACCACTTTCTTTGAATTTTCGTAATTTTTTCCCCAAGCGTGTTTCTGATTTTCCTCCATATATAAAATAAATGTATGGAATAAAACCAGATACACCCATCGGAAAATACTCAAAACTCAGTTCTAATTTCAAGAGCACTTAACTTGTATTTTTATACTCAGCGTGCTTTGCACACAGAGTATATTAACTTTGATAACGGTTGGTTGTACAGGTATAAAGGAATCGAGATAGATATAGACTTCCATATATCAAAATCATCGGTAACGAAAAAAAATTCGATTGAGCCATGTCCGTCCGTCCGGACAGACGGCACACGAAAACTTGAGTAAATATTGAGATATCTTTACCAAATTTGGTACACGAGCTTATCTGGAACCAGCATAGATTGGTATTGAAAATGAGCGAAATCGGATGATAACCACGCCCACTTTTTATATTTATAACATTTTGGAAAACACAAAAAACCTGATTATTTAGTAAATAATACACCTAGAATACGGACATTTGAAATGTGGACCGATATTGACACTCTTGATAAAAAGTTGAAAAAAAATTTGTAAATGGATGTGGCACCGCCCACTTTTGATAAAATCTTTTTCACAAATATTATTAATCATAAATCAAAAATCGTTACACCTATCGTAACAAAATTCGGCAGAGAGTTTTCCTTTACTTTAAGGAATGCTTTGAAAAAAATTAACGAAATCGGTTAAGGACCACGCCCACTTGTATATAAAAGATTTTTAAAAGGGTCGTGGACGAATAAAATAAGCTATATCTTTGGAAAAAAAAGCTTTATAACAATGGTATTTCTTTTCCCAAGTGGATTTGTAACAATAAATAGGAAAACTGCAAATTTAAAAAAATGGGAGAGGCACCGCCCCTTTTATGACTAAGCAATTTTCTATGATTGGAAGCCATAACTCGAAGAAAAATTAATGGATCTTAATAAAATTGGGTACACAAATTTTCCCTATAGCAAGAGATATTTCTAGAAAAAATGGACGAGATTGGTTTAACGACCACGCCCGTAGATGCAAATAATAAGCTATATGTTAGCGAAAAAAGCTTTGTATCAATTAATTTCTAAATTGAATTATAACATTAAATTGGAAAACACTTAAATTTGAAAAAATTGGTGTGGCACCGCCCCTTTTTCGTCTAAGCAATTTTCAATATTTCTGGAGCCATAACTCGAAGAAAAATTTACATATCGTAACAAAATTTGATACACATATTATCCTTATAGCAGAAAATATTTCAAGTAAAAATGGACGGAATCGGTTAAAGACCACGGCAACTTAGATATAAAACAAGTTTAAAAGTTTAAAGGGTCGTAGACTAGAATATAAACTTATAGTTTAGTAAAAAATAGTTTTGAATCAATGATATTTCGCTTATCAAGTTTTATTGTAAGAGAAAATGGGGAGACATTTTTTTTTAAACGGGCGGTGCCACGTGTTATGTAGAAAAGTAATTTATCTGAAATGAAATGTGCAATTGAAGCTCACGCTGAGTATATAATATTCGGTTATGCCGGAAATTTGACACCTTTACTTGTTTAATTTGATAATTTTGATTGAGCTTTAGGCCAGATTATTGAATAAAACTTCTTTTTTAGTAGTATTCAAAATATATTTATTTTTCGATATTTCGACTTCAATCTGAAGTCATCATCAAGAATACATATGGATATGTATGATCGACAGACTTACTTGTTTAAACTAAAATTGACTGGGCTATAGAAATGCATACATACTCAAAAGAAAAAAAGGAAAATCTAAAAAAAAATTTGAAATTTTCGTAAAATTCTTTTAAATTTTCTTGAAAGTTCTTTCTCAAAACTAAAAGAATTTTATTCACGAAATTTGTTAAAAATTGCCACTGGCTATTTTCGTTGTTCGCAGCTGTACATTAGCTTATCACACATTGGTTGTAGGATTTCGCATCATCTACCAACTGCTTTGTCCCATTGCCCTTTTTCTGGTTTTTGCGAACTTTTGTTAGTAACCTCGGCGCGTGAATTCATATGTCTTTCCAAATTAATTTATTACCGTTATAGCTTGCTTCGACTCGGCAGCTTGCCAAAATGTTGCGAAAATTTATTTTATGAGTGTTGTGGTGTTGAGACTTTTAAACTTTTGCATAGCTGAGGTCAATGAACAAAAAATTTTGCTGCTGTATATAATCTAATAAATGAACGAAAAAAAAATCACAATATGCAAGACAAATAGTTTGATATAAAAAGACAACAATTATAATGAACGCGGTTTAAATTATTAATAGCTTTTTTTTGTTTAAATATTAAATTTTTAAACTTTAAATATAAACCAAGCCATATCGTATTCATATGAATGTGTGGAACCTGGATTCCCTATCATTTTGAAATCAGAAAGATGGGATCGCATATCAGTATCCGGGAAGGTCCCTGAAGACCTATAAAAAGTAAGAACCAGAGCAAAAAGAGTATCAATGCCTTAGGACTGAGAGGTCGGAAGTACAAATATATTCAGTGTGGTACTTGTGTTTGAACTATTTAAGTATAGTACGGCATTTGTAACAACTTTTAGAGTACCATATAAGCCAAAATATTTTCTGTTTATTTTAACTGATCTAATTACTCTGCTGTGGTTGATTCATTACCTACAAATTATCCATATGAGCTCCATTCTAGTAACTCAATATATGCTCCACATTTGTTGCCTGAAGATGTTCTATTACATCTAAACCCCTAAAAGAATCCTTCAGTACGGTCCCGATTTGATCCCAACATGTTTTCTTAAAAAATGTGCGGAATACATTTACCAGCCCTTTGCTGATCTGTTTAACCTCTCTTTAAAGAATGGCATTTTCCCGATGGCTTGGAAGTAATTTTTTCTTATCCCACTCCATAAAAAAGGAAGCAAGACGGCTATTGAAAACTATCGTGGAATAGCAAAGCTCTCCGCTATCCCTAAGCTTTTCGAAGCAATCGTTACTAATCACCTTACATTTTCGATTTCTACATTGATAGATAGTTCTCAGCATGGCTTTTGTAGAGCCAAATCAACCACAACCAATTTGCTTGAATTTACAACTCACGTCTTTAATGGGTTTAGAAAGAATCATCATACCGACGTTATATACACTGATTTCAGCAAAGCATTCGACAAAGTACGCCACTCATTACTTGTTTATAAACTCGAATTGCTTGGCTTTCAACCTGGCCTAACTCGCTGGATCTCCTCCTATCTTTGCGGTAGAACTCAAAGAGTAATTTTTAAAAACATTTGTTCGAATATCATCGATGTACCCTCTGGTGTGCCTCAGGGCAGCCATCTCGGTCCTATTCTGTTTTTGATCTTTATAAACGATGTTTCAACAACTATAAAATATTCTAAAATTTTAATGTATGCCGACGACGTAAAACTTTTAAGTCATACGTGTCGTTGAAAACGTTCTGTACTCCAGGCGGATTTAAATTGTTTAGTTACTTGTGTAATCGAATTTTATGCCGCTTAACATAGAAAAATGTAAATTCATGTGTTTTTCACGTGGGAACGTACAGCCAGCTTCTTACACAATTAATGGCCAAACTTTGGAAAGCGTTGATGTTTTTGTCGACTTGGGAGTTACAATGAATTGCAAACTTAGATTCAACACTCATATTAATGCCACAGTCAATAAAGCAAGAGGAGTTTTAGCATTTGTGAAAAGATAGGGCAAACGAGTTTAGTGATCTTTACGTTACAAAAACCCTTTTTGCATCATTGGTGAGGCCGATGTTAGAATATGGATCGATAATTTGGAATCCGCGTTATCAAGTTCATGTGGATAGACTAGAATCAATTCAAAAACAGTTTTTACTTTTAACCTTGAGAAATCTTCAATGGGACTCTCTGCATAATCTTCCTCCTTACACTAATCGGTTAAAACTAATAAATCTCCTACCCTTGCAAGTCGTAGAGAAATGCTAGGTGTACTATTTATGGATAGACTTTTAAATGGATCGATTTCAAGCCATTTATTTTGAACGAAGTAAACTTGAATGTTCCATGCCGAGTTTCAAGGCATTATAAACATATAATTCTTAAACAATGCAGAAGCAATTTCCAACTAAACGAACCTTTTCTATGTTTGCGTGAAGATTATAACTCTCACTCGAGAATAATTGATGTTTCGGACTCGCTCTTTGCCATAAAAAAACGGTTCTATCTTCTCTTAATAATTAAAAAATTATATTTATTTTTCTATTGTAGTTTGTGAATCTATATTTCTCAGCTGATGAGTTTCTCAGTAGCTGAGCGGTTTTAGATCCCGGTGCTTAACAAGCCACTGCCTCTCAAAGACTCGGTAACAAAAAAAGTAGATATTATAACTAAAACTTAAGTAAGAATTAGGATACACTATGTATGAATTAAAACAAAAAAAAATAATAATAAGATTAGCCTGGTTTTATCAGGGCCACTTGAGGGCAGTGCGCTGCCACAACGTCCGAGAAAAAAAAAGAGACTGCCCAGTTAGTATTCCTACAAGTGTGAAGGTTGTATCACTACTTGAGGCGTAAACGTGATATGATCTTTTCGGACCCCATTTTGGGTGAATTTCTTCCGATTTCCGACAACCCTGTGTATGTGTATCGAGTGTAGTTGCTTCTCAAGCATAAGCTTGACAAAGGCATGCCTACGCGTTCTTGGTATTGTAACGAATTCTGGAAATTTCTTATAATTATTTATACACCTTCTGCTAACGTTCGAATCGCTGAACTGTCGAATAAATAACTCCAATATTTATTATTGCAAAATGGTATTTATAAGACTACTTTGGGAGTAGTACTTCACAGCTAATAGGTTGTTTAAATAAAACTGATTAATCATTCTTTAGCTTGCGCTACTTTTGTACTCTCCGTTACCTCGTCGGCATATTTCTCCTAAAGTCTAGGCGTGTTGTATCGCATGCCTGGTTAGTGAATAGCAAATTCTTCTCTTATCTGATGACTACATGTAAGTATGTGAGATATTTCTTTACTTCGAGCTGCTGGTTTTGTTGTTGTTATTATTTACTAACGGCATAGTGATGTTAATATTTGCCTTGCCGTACCCCACCTGGACAGTTCCTCTGCAATGCAGTTTTCCTCCGGTTTGTTATAGCACGATTTATGTTGATTGTACTAGATCTGTGAACTTTGCCCAAAAAGTTTAGGTTTGACGCCTAGCTCCAGTCAACCATATGCCTATCTCATAGCATCTACATATACTAGAGGTGTGTTCCCTTTTTTTAATGACTCTTTCAAATGTATGTCAAGCAATGCATGCTTTCTTTTGGCGCTGAATGAGTAGTTTAGCTTTTGTCCAGAACTGAATTTGTGGGTGTGGTTATATTTATACGCCCTTTTTCGTAAAGTTTTCAGAAATTCCTACATGGAAAAATCATTATCATTTTGGAAGAATGTTGTTGATGTTGAATGCTTGTATTGCAACGGCATATATCAACTAGTTCGATGCGAGAAGCATCTAACATAAAACTGTAATTATTTCCGTAACTAATTTGGGATGACAAAGGTTGTATCTAGCATAATGTGCAAAATACTGAAGTTTTTAGGCAACAAACTGACTGGACCTTATCAAAGCGAATTCATACATTGTAAATCTAATATCGACCAGATTTTCACGATGCCAAATGATGGTACCCAACCCAACCAGTTTCGTAAGCATAGGGAAGGAACTCTTCAAGCCATTCGAAAAAATGAGGTTTCAGAATTTCGTGCGACCAACGTCAGTCTAGAAATCAAACGCTGAGTAACTCTTCCCAACAAGTGCTTTGTTGAACTGAGTAGGCAGCTTAAGATTCCAGTCTTCTCTCTCGAAACAAACATATTGTTACGAATATTAGCCAAACTAAGGGGTGCTGCTATCTCTAAGCCGATGCTATACAGTGATATCATGCACATCCATAGATCAATTATTATGTATCTACATAAACGAAACAATAATTGCGTCTACACATATGTACCATGTACGTATACGAGTAGCGGAAAATCAATGCACAAACACATGCATATATCTTATCTGAATTGCTCACAAGGAGGGCAATAATTTGTGCAAGTATTACTCAAATGAGAAGTTATAAACTTAGTTGTGGCTGGCGATTTTGTAGCTGAAACTAACTAATAAGTTCTGGAATAGAAAGGCCTAGAAGTATGCAATGAGAAATCAAAAAGTATAAAAGCGCGACAGTAGAGGCTAGGAGTGAGTTTCATTTGAGCTATCAATCAGTTTGGTGGTTAAGCAAGCTAGTGCAAAGTATAATTGTTATTGTGAAGTACTTTAATAAAGGCCATTTTCCATTATTCAATATTGGAGTTATTTATTCAACAGTTTAGTGATTCGAACTTAGCAGAGGGTTGCAAATAAGAGGATTTGCAGTAAAATCGTTACAATATGCTACAAAAGTCATTAATAATAGCTGTACTGATGTATGAGTGGGAATCTTGGACGTTGTCGATAGAAAATGAGATAGCTCTTGGAGGATTGAAGAGAAACGTTCTCCAGAAGATAAGTTGTGTTGTCCGCGATGCACATTGAAAATATCGAAGTAGGTATAATAGAAAGCTCTATGCGCCTTACGCAGATATGGTAATAGTGCAGCACATAAAACCACAAAGGCTCCGCTAGCTAGGTCATATTATGAAAATTGAAGTAGACAGTCCAGCCAAAAAAGTATTTTAGCCAACACCGCAGCTTGGAGGAAGAGGGAGGGGAAGACCTCCACCGAGATGGGAGAGCCTGGCGTCAGTTATCGCGAAATATGGATAGCTGGGATGACTTGTTAAAAAACGATCAAATGGCATAGGCGGTTAAGAGCCAATTAATGATGAATGATGAGTATGAAATAACTTCGAGCATATTCCAAACCTTTATGAGACACTTTTGAGATAACATTGGCATCAATTCTATACGAATCATATCGTTGCTGTTTTCGGGATGATTTCATTAAATTTGTTTAAATTAATTACTGTGTTGTGTCATAATCGAAATTATTGTGCAATACGTCTTAAACTCAATTAATTTGACGAATGTTTAAAGCTTTCTTGCTTGGCTATTCAGTATTTTATTTTTTTAATATTAAAGACTGATTATAATTTATGCAATTATTCTCAATGAATGATATTTTTTATACATCAAAAATGAATATCAAAGAAAAGTATAAGAAGATATTTCACAAAAATTACAAACATAGTTATTTAAAAGTTGATAATATTCAAGATGCGTATATAAAAGAAGGTAGTTCCACTCAAATTTTTGGACGTATTTGGGATTTTTGAAGTTACATAATGTTTGTTGTTGCTAGAAGCGTTGCCATAGCGTGATTGTTTAAGGCGAAATTGTGCTTTTTCGTGGAAGGAAATTTCTCAGGATGAAAACGCAATGGTCTATGAGACAATAACAATATGCTTAGCACGATTTTGTGCATACAATCTACCTATTGAGAATATAGTAAAACATGCATTTTATTGAAAAATAGTGATAATGACTCATACATTGGTCATCTTTATGGCAGCTTGACCCTATACAGAAAAATATACGAAAAATACTGTTTTTCTAGCATGGCCATATTATTCTGCCTCTGCACTGGCTATTTCTCTAGGCATGTTGAGCACAAATGTACCTTAAAATCTGCAGTGAGTGGTAGGTTTAATTTGTTACGTTTGTGGGACGTCACATCTATGTCAATGTTAAAAGGACAAAAGAACTCTCATAACTAGTGGCTAACCTGCCGAGCTACAGGGCAATGTTCTTCTTAAAAAGGGTTTTAACAATTCCATCCTCAAGAGCTACCCTTGATTATACATAATAAAAATATGGACTTGTCGCGCCAATTTCTCACCATTCAATTCATAAAAATTGCGTTTAAGTATGCTAAACTCTTTAGAATTGTGTGTTTTCGGTTTTTAAGGACCTCCTTTGGCAATCAATTGACAACGTGTATGTTTTTGTCACATGTTATGATAACGTACGGACACTTAGAATACTGTATCCCTTCCTTTGTATACTTCGAGTCACATGTTTCATCACTAAACAATTTTCGTGAACTCTGCGAAAACTTATTAAAACCTTCTTTCGCATTAATATATTCTCAACGCATGTTGCTCATTTTTCTTTTCTTTGTTCTCTCTGTTATACTCAGTTGAGCAGTAGCTCGACAGAGCACTATTAACTTTGATTGGGTATACCGGTTGGTTGTACAGTTTTGCTAAAGGATCGAGATAGATATAAGACTTCCATATATCAAAATAATCAGGATCGAAAAAAAATTTGATTGAGCCATGTCCGTCCGTCCTTTCGCCCATTAATACGATAACTTGAGTAAATTTTGAGGTATCTTGATGAAATTTAGTATGTGGGTTCCTGAGCACTCATCCCAGATCGCTATTTAAAATGAACGATATCGGACTATAACTACGCCCACTTTTTCGATATCGGAAATTTCGAAAAACCGGAAAAGTGCGATAATTCATTACAAAGACGGATAAAGCGATGAACTTGGTAGGTGGGTTGAACTTATGACGCAGAATAGAAAATTTGTAAAATTTTGGACAATGGGCGTGGCACCGCCCACTTTTAAAAGAAGGTAATTTAAAACTTTTGCAAGCTGTAATTTGGCAGTCGTTGAAGACATCATGATGAAGTTTGGCAGGAACGTTATTCCTATTACTATATGTACGCTTAATAAAAATTAGCAAAATCGGAGAAGACCACGCCCACTTTTAAAAAAAAATTTTTTAAAGTAAATTTTAACAAAAAATTTAATATCTTTACAGTATATAAGTAAATTATGTCAACATTCAACTCCAGTAATGATATGGTGCAACAAAATGCAAATAAAAGAATTTCAAATGGGCGTGGCTCCGCCCTTTTTCGTTAGTTTGCCTAGAATACTTTTAATGGCGTAAGTCGACACAAATTACCTAATCCTTCTGAAATTTGGCTATGGAGGGGCACATAGAGACGTTTTCTGACGTAACTGTTTTCTGTGAATGGGGCGCAATCGGTGAAGCCACGCCCATTTTTTATACACAGCCGACCGTCTGTCCTCTTTACCCTCGGCCCTAACACGATAACTTGAGCAAAAACGATGTATCTTTACTAACGTTAGATCCCGTACTTTTCCTGTAACTCACTTTATCTGGTACAAAAAAATAGCCGAAATCGACCATAACCGATCTCGCTTTTCGAAATCGAAAGTACGAAAATGACAAAAATGCCATAATTCTCTAACCAAATACAAAGACAGGGATGAAACATGGATATATTGGATTGGTTTATATTGACCAAAAATATACTTGAGAAAAAACTTTGTTAAATGGGTCTGTCACCTACCTATTAGAGTATAAGACAATGAAAAGTCCTGCAAGGCGAAATCACAAGCCCTTGGAATCTTGGCATGTGATACTGTTCGTGGTATTACAATATATAAATCGACTAGCGATACCCGACAGATGATGTTCTGGGTCACCCTGGTCCACAGTTTGGCTTATCTCGAAACGCCTTCACATATACACTAGACCACTATATCCCTTTTAACCTCTCATTAATACCTTTCAAATTTGATACCCATATCATACACACATTCTAGAGTCACCCTGGTCCACCTTTATGCGTTATCTCGAAAGGCGTTCACCTATAGAACTAAGCCTTCTCCTTTTGACACCTTGCATTTGATACCTATTCATACACCACGCATTCTAGAGTCACCCCTGGTTCACCTATATGGCGATATCTGGATAAAGCGCCACATATAGAACTAAGGACACCCCTAAACCAAACACCACACAACCCAAACACAACCACAACACCCCCACCAACCACCAACACCACCAAACAACCTCCCTTTTAAAATACTCATTAACACCTTTCGTTTGATACCCCATACGTACAAACACATTCTAGAGTCACCCTGGTGCACCTTTATGGCGATATCTCGTAGAAGGCGTCCACCTATAGTAACTTAGGATCACTCGCTTTTAAACGACACTCATTACCACCCTTCATTTGATACCCATACTCGTACAAACACATTCTAAGTCACCCTGGTCCACCTTTAGAACTATGGCCCACGTCCCTTTTTAAAATACTCTTTAATACCTTCCTTTGATACCATGTCATTCAAACACATTCCAGGTTACCCTAGGTTCATTTTCCTACATGGTGATTTTCCCTTATTTTTCTCCAAAGCTCTCAGCTCAGTATGTAATGTTCGGTACACCCGAACTTAGCCTTCCTTACTTGTTAAGCTATGACTTCAGCTCGTATCGTTAATATGAACTCCATCAAGAATTTTAAAAATTCGTACATTGTTCAATCTAGTAGCTTGTTTTTGGTAAATTGCCATTGTCCCACGCAAAAGTCAAGTGTCTGTAGTCACACTAAATGAACTACTCCATTTTTGTATCTTGGTATCATGGTATATATTGTGGTTTACAACTGTGATGTTTTTTTCTTTTATACTTCAGTTATGACAAATTTTTTCGATAAAAAGCACTTTCAGTATGATCATGGCGAACGATACAAGGTGGCAGCATGGTGACATACCTAAAAACATAAATAAAAGTTGTCATGTACTTTGTTTTTGTAAATTCGATGGACAAATGCAAAATCGTACTGCGCCGGAAGTTGATGTATCAAACCAAATAAAAACTTTATAATCAGCTGTCCCGTGCTGCCACCTTGTATCGTTCCGCCATGCACTTTGATAATTCGAATAAAGGCAGGCGGGTAGCACGGCCTTCTGAGAATGTGTCATAATTTGGAAACTATTCGACTCAGACTGAAATTATTCGTATTTTAGTCATCAAGCTCGAAATCTAACCAATTTTAGAAAAGGAAACATTAACACATACTCATAGACTCATAAATAATATAAAATGATAGAATTACTCATAAATAATATAAAATGAAGGCCCAATTAATTTTAACCAAAATATTTTTTCTAATTTTTCTCGCACATATGCATTCTCTAAACTGTATCTCGTTATTTTTATCTCTTCTAGATTTTTGAGCTACAACATGTGTCAACAAGTTAAAACTAAAACTTAAACAACCTTTCAACCAGCCATGTTGTTTTAGTAATCATGCTAAAAAAACTGCCTGTCCAAAGCATAAGCGTTTCGAAATACAATACAAAATTATAAAAATCACAAAAATATTTGCTTAAACATAAATTTGAAAAATCAAAAATGCAAGTCAGCGTGCGTCCAAAACTAATTTTGCCACACAGATAGAAAATCGCATTCGCTTACTACAAATGTTTCACTTAAGAAGCACTCAAGCAAAGTATAAAACGAGCAGAGAAACAAGCTAATAGTTTCTACAGAAAAAGCATCCAAAGCAAAGTAATCAAAAATGATGCACAAAAAGACTTGTAAAAATATGCAAAAAGCAAAAATTTGTAGCACAGCGAATGACGGCATATCGTCGCATAGTAAAAGTGGCAGCAGCCGCTTGTGCCGCAACTTACTGCCATCCACCACCTGCGTTTCTCAAATATGATGTAGTGGCTGTGAGTGCATTGCTGGCAGTAGCGACGTTGCTTTCCAGTCTGGCAGAAGCCTCAACACAGGATGTTTATAAAAATGCGCGTCTCGGACATCGTATCGTTCAAACGCGTTATGGCCGCTTGCATGGACTCATTTTACCGATGGATAATTTTCGATTTTTACGACCGGTTGAGGTATTTCTCGGTGTGCCATATGCGACGCCACCGACTAAGCTAATCGGTAAGTAAATATTCAAATATGTTAAAATTGAGAAAACAACTGTAAAGATATAAAAATGGTAAAATAAGCACGTGCACGAACATATCCGTACCAACTGAAAAGAAGCGCACCACTGCGTATACGTAATATTTTTTTTATTATAAAAAGTTACATACATACAACAAACAAGTAAAGTTAACAAAAGTGTGTTATTATATGCAGTTCAGCCACTTTTTCGGGTTCTTAAGAAGACAATTCAGCAATATTTCTTGTGAATTATTAAGAGGAAGAGTTAATTAATATGAACATATGATCTGCAATAAGACTGTTGTTGTTGTGTTGCTGCTCTTGTTGTAGCAACACCTAATAGGTGTGACCACTAATTGTCATCAGTGTCCTCTAGCGGAAGTAGTCCGCGAAAACTTGCAGTTTCAACAGGGTTGGACCAGAGAGTCAGTGCTGTTAAAGGCGTTGGTTCCACATTGCACCTGAAAAGGTGCATGTGGGGACATATTACAAGCAGGGTTGATTCTGGTAAAGATTGATTCTAAGTAAGAGTTTAAACTATTACAGTATCCAGATCGAAGTTGAGCTTGAGTGACGTGCGTCTCCCTGGTGAGGTTGCTTTCCTCAACTGCAAGGTTAGGTTATTTGTCTTTAAGAACGGCGCTTACCAGGCAATAATTGGCATAGTAGTCCGGCGCCATTTAATGCATGTCTTTGAGGGCCTTATCATGCTTCTTTTCTCATATGGTTGAATTCTTAAGTGCTGGATTTCTTTAAAGGCGAGTCTCTTTAATCAGATATCTGTAGAGATGACCAGAGAACCGGTTTATTCTGCATTTCATTTCTATCCTTTAGGGCAGTATGCTCGCCCCAATGTATAGGTAATGTTCTGGGGACATAAGAAGACATACCATGGAAGTTTTGAGGGCCTTCTGTTTCTTTCAGTGTGTTTCTGCTAGGGTTGGTGCCCATATTTAAGTGCGGTTGTCCGTTGTGTGAGGGAAGTGGCTTTTTTACTGATGGTCTAGGACAATCTCTGCTTCTGTTTCACAAACAGCAGTACGGGCCAGAATGGAAAATTCTTTAATTTTAAGACTCTTAATCATGAACAACAAATTATATTTTGCATCTATAATGCATCACGGTTTCGTTCCAAATCCTTCCACCGTAAGCAACTTATCCATTTTCATGAACATAGTATTCCGTCTTTCCAAATAGATTTAGAGTTGATACATTCTACAATGATTCTGGAAGGCATTAGACAAGGTGTGGTAGTGGCGGAATATTGTAAGTATATCCCACAAACAAAAATTCACCCGGAGCCGCTAAAGTACGTTGTTTTTTAAAAATACCCAAATCTAAGGGAGTGTCCGGTTCTTAAAAAGTACCCGTTTTAAAAATTACCCGGTTTTTAAAGTAACCAGATCCCAAAAAGTACCGGTTATGAAAATGTAAGTTTTAAAAAGTACCCAGTTCTGAATAGATTTATCAGGATCTGAAATGTACCCAGTTCTAGAAAATAACTCGGTTTTCAAAAAAAAGCGACCGATCATAAAACTGAACTCAAACAAGTAAGGAAGGCTAAGTTCGGGTGTAACCGAACATAACATACTCAGTTGAGAGCTATGGAGACAAAATAAGGAAAATCAATCTGGGGTAACCCTGGAATGTGGTTGTATAACATGTGTATCAAATGAAAGGTATTAAAGAGTATTTTAAGAGAGAATAGGCCATAGTTCTATGGATGAACGCCATTTAGGGATATCGCCATAAAGGTAGACCAGGGCTGACTCTAGAATTTGTTTTGTACGATATGGGTATCAAATGAAAGGTGTTACTGAGCATTTTAAGAGGGAGTGGGCCTTAGGTCTATCGGTGGACGCCTTTTCGAGATGTCCCCATTAAGGTGGACCAGGGGTGATTCTATAATGTGTTTGTACGATATGGGTATCAAATGAAAGCTGTTAATGAGTATTTTGAAAAGGAGTGATCCTTAGTTCCATAGGTGGACGCCGTTTCGAGATATCGCCATAAAGGTGGACCAGGGGTGTCTCTAGAATGTGTTTGTACGATATGGGAATCAAATGAAAGGTGTTACTGAGCATTTTAAGAGGGAGTGGGCATTAGGTCTATAGGTGGACGCCTTTTCGAGATATCGCCATTAGGGTGGGCCAGGGGTGACTCTAGAATGTTTGTACGGTATGGGTATCAAACGAAAGGTGTTACTGAGCATTTTAAGAGGGAGTGGGCATGAGGTCTATAGGTGGACGCCTTTTCGAGATATCGTCATTAGGGTGGGCCAGGGGTGACTCTAGAATGTGTTTGTACGATATGTGCATCAAACGAAAGGTGTTACTGAGCATTTTAAGAGGGAGTGGGCATTAGGTCTATAGGTGGACGCCCTTTCGAGATATCGCCATTAGGGTGGGCCAGGGGTGACTCTAGAATGTTTGTACGATATGGGTATCAAACGAAAGGTGTTACTGAGCATTTTAAGAGGGAGTGGGCATTAGGTCTATAGGTGGACGCCTTTTCGAGATATCGCCATTAGGGTGGGCCAGGGGTGACTCTAGAATGTGTTTGTACGATATGGGTATCAAATGAAAGGTGGTAAGGAGTATTTTAAAAGGGAGTAATCCTTAGTTCTATAGGTGGACGCCTTTTCGAGATATCGCCATAAAGGTGGACCAAGGGTGACTCTAGAATGTTTGTACGATATGGGTATCAAACGAAAGGTGTTACTGAGCATTTTAAGAGGGAGTGGGCATTAGGTCTATAGGTGGACGCCTTTTCGAGATATCGCCATTAGGGTGGGCCAGGGTGACTCTAGAATGTGTTTGTACGATATGGGTATCAAATGAAAGGTGGTAATGAGTATTTTAAAAGGGAGTAATCCTTAGTTCTATAGGTGGACGCCTTTTCGAGATGTCGCCATAAAGCTGGACCAAGGGTGACTCTAGAATGTTTGTACGGTATGGGTATCAAACGAAAGGTGTTACTGAGCATTTTAAGAGGGAGTGGGCATTAGGTCTATAGGTGGACGCCTTTTCGAGATATCGCCATTAGGGTGGGCCAGGGTGACTCTAGAATGTGTTTGTACGATATGGGTATCAAATGAAAGGTGTTAATGAGTATTTTAAAAGGGAGTAATCCTTAGTTCTATAGGTGGACGCCTTTTCGAGATATCGCCATTAGGGTGGGCCAGGGGTGACTCTAGAATGTTTGTACGATATGGGTATCAAACGAAAGGTGTTACTGAGCATTTTAAGAGGGAGTGGACATTAGGTCTATAGGTGGACGCCTTTTCGAGATATCGCCATTAGGGTGGGCCAGGGTGACTCTAGAATGTGTTTGTACGATATGGGTATCAAATGAAAGGTGGTAATGAGTATTTTAAAAGGGAGTAATCCTTAGTTCTATAGGTGGACGCCTTTTCGAATATCGCCATTAGGGTGGGCCAGGTGTGACTCTAGAATGTTTGTACGATATGGGTATCAAACGAAAGCTGTTACTGAGCATTTTAAGAGGGAGTGGGCATTAGGTCTATAGGTGGACGCCTTTTCGAGATATTGCCATTAGGGTGGGCCAGGGGTGACTCTAGAATGTTTGTACGATATGGGTATCAAACGAAAGGTGTTACTGAGCATTTTAAGAGGGAGTGGACACTAGGTCTATAGGTGGACGCCTTTTCGAGATATCGCCATTAGGGTGGGCCAGGGGTTACTCTAGAATGTTTGTACGATATGGGTATCAAACGAAAGGTGTTACTGAGCATTTTAAGAGAGAGGGGGCATTAGTTCTATAGGTGGACGCCTTTTCGAGATATCGCCATTAGGGTGGGACAGGGGTGACTCTGGTATGTTTTTGTACGATATGGATATCAAATTAAAGGTATTAATGAGGGTTTTAAAAGCGAGTGGCCCTTAGATGTATATGTGAAGGCGTTCTCGTGATATCCACCAAAATGTGGACCAGGTGATCCAGAAAATCATCTGTCGGGTACTGCTAATTTATTTATATATGCAATACCACTAACAGTATTCCTGCCAAGATTCCAAGGGCTGTTGATTTCGCCTTGTAGAACTTTTTCATTTTCTTCTACTTAATATGGTAGGTGTCACACCCATTTTACAAAGATTTTTCCAAAGTTATATTTTGCGTCAACAAACCAATCCAGTTACCATGTTTCATCCCTTTTTTCGTATTTGGTATAGAATTATGGCATTTTTTTCATTTTTCGTAATTTTCGATATCGATAAAGTGGGCGTGGTTATGGTCAGATTTCGCCCATTTTTTATACCAAGAAAAAGTGAGCTCAGGTAAGTACGTGGGCTAAGTTTAGTAAAGATATATCGGATTTTGCTCAAGTTATTGTGTTAATGGCCGAGCGGAAGGACAGACGGTGGACTGTGTATAAAAACTGGGCGTGGCTTCCACCGATTTCGCCCATTTTCACAGAGAACAGTTTACCGTCATAGAATCTATGCTCCTACCAAATTTGAGAAGGATTGGTAAATTTTTGTTCGACTTATGGCAATAAAAGTATTCTAGACAAACTAAATGAAAATGGGCGGAGCCACGCCCATTTTGAAATTTTCTTTTATTTTTGTATTTTGTTGCATCATATCATTACTGGAGTTGAATTTTGACTTAATTTACTTATATACAGTAAAGATATTAAATTTTTTGTTAAATTGAATTTAAAAAATTTTTTTTTAAAAAGTGGGCGTGTTCTTAATCCAATTTTGCTAATTTTTATTTAGCACATATAGAGTAATAGTAGTACGTTCCTGCCAAATTTCATCATGATATCTTCAACGACTGCCAAATTACAGCTTGCAAAAACTTTTAAATTACCTTCTTGTAAAAGTGGGCGGGGCCACGCCCATTGTCCAAAATCTTACTAATTTTCTATTCTGCGTCATAACGTCAACCCATCTACCAAGTTTCGTCGCTTTTATCTGTCTTTTGTAATGAGTTATCGCACTTTTTCGGTTTTTCGAAATTTTCGATATCGAAAAAGTGGCGTGGTTATAGTCCGATATCGTTCATTTTAAATAGCGATCTGAGATGAGTGCTCAGGAACCTACATACCAAATTTCATCAAGATACCTCAAAATTTACTCAAGTTATCGTGTTACGGACGGACGGACGGACGGACGGACGGACGGCATGGCTCAATCAAATTTTTTTTCGATCCTGATTATTTTGATATATGGAAGTCTATATCTATCTCGATATCCTTATATATGTCACACCACCGTTATCCAATCAACTTATATACTCTGTGAGCTCGGCTCAACTGAGTATAAAAAAGTACACGCATATTCTACAAATGGTGTAACCAGATCCGAAAAAGAACCGGAATCCGAAACAGCATCGGGATGCAAACAGGTGCCTGGTTTTAAAAAAGGACTTGGTTCTGAGAAAGTACCGTGATTTAAAATTACCCGGCTTAAAATATTATCCACTTTAAGAAGTACCAGGATCTGAAAAAGTATCCGGTTTTAGAAAAAGATTCATCGATTCTAAAGAAGAATATTGAGCTTTTCGTAATCGAGCAACCATGCCTCCTACTTCCATTATTATAGTTCCGTTTTATGTTATCCCTTGATTTTAGTAAAAATAAGAAATCTTGCAAAAACGTTTCGGTATTTCGAGTTGCCATGAGCTAGCGTCTTGAGACTAACATTAGACAATGTGCTTCAAACCCCATGGCAGTAAAGAATGGGAGAAAAAATGTCGCTAGATTGCGTAGGGTTCGTGGTATTCAAAAAAAGCAACAAATTTGCGAAATTCCGAAATTCTAAAAATAATTTCACCATGTTGGCTTTTGGGCCACCGTGGTGTGATGGTAGCGTGCTCCGCCTACACACCGTATGCCCTGGGTTTCACATCCCGGGACAAAGCATATCAATATTTTAGAAATAAGGTTTTTCAATAAAAGGAATTTTTCTAAGCTGCTGGGTCGCCCTCAGAGTGTTTGGCAAGCGCTCCGAGGGAGGGAG
>JARSSU010007812.1:0-27680 GCA_029619165.1 Eurosta solidaginis
ATCCCCTCCCGCTTCTTCGTTCGATGCCCTAACCCTCTCTAGCCATCCCTGCACGGTTTAGAGGCTCAACCCATCGAAACGGCTGAACCCATTTCTCATGAAAATTTGTGAGCATTATGGGAGGTCAGCGAATCCCCCCCTTTTTTCAAGTCTACCTTATTTCGCCTACGTGCCTAGGGTCTTGAGATCAAAACGTCCCCCCCGGACCCGGGTACCCTAGAATGTGTTATACAATAGGATATCAAAATGATGCTGTTGATGAGTGCTATAAGTACAGGAAATTTCATACCAAGGGGGGGCTAGGGTCTCGAGTAAAGATCAAAACGTGGACACAGGGTCCCCGTAGAATTGTTTTTACAATTATGGAATCAAAGAAATTGTGATGAGTATAGTACAGGATAATTTTAATAAACTGGGTGGACTAGGGTCTGAGATATAGGCAAAAACGTGGACCCGGTACCCTAAATGTGTTTTACAATATGGATAACAAATGGAAGCTGTTGATGAGTGATTTGTAGAGGATAATTTGATACCCTGGGTGATTAGGGTCTGGAGATTATAGGGCAAAACGTGGGGTACGTGAACGGCTAGACAATGTTTTTAATTGTGGGTTATCAAATTGAAGCTGTGATGAGTGCTTTAGTACAGGTGTAGTTTTCATACCTATTGGGGACTAGGGTCTCGAGATATAGCAAAAACTGATCAGGGTAACACTAGGATTGTGTTTTACATTATGGGTATCCAAGTGAAGCTGCTGATGGGTGTGCTTTCAGTACAGATGTAAAGTTGACACCGCTGGGTGACTAGGGTTCTCGAGATATAGGCCAAAAGTGGACCGGATAACTTAGAATATATGTATATTATGATATCATAGGGGGCCTCAGATATAGGGCCAAAAACGTGACACGGATACCCCCAGAATATGTGGGTAATATGAGTGCTTCGATTAAACGCGGTTGCTGAGAGCTTTGAAGGAATTTCACCTGTGATATTAAATTTAGTCCCATCAACCTGGCAAAACTGATAATACGCATGCGAAGCGAAATATAAGACATGAATAAATAATACCCACATACCTCTTACCTACGTCATTCGATTGCCTGAAAATAGGTATATAAAATTTGCCTATCTTAGTATTGCGATCCTTTTTCCAGGAAGTAGTAGACCAGAGACGGAATGGACTGGGATTAGATACTAGGACTTGTTACTGTGGCGCGGAGCGTTACGGGAAATGGGACTCGGATGGGACTGGAACAAAATACATACCGCCTCTGGAACTGTCAATAAGGGATGAAGAATAATGATAATCTTGAGAGAAGGAGCTGCGAAGGGATTGAATGGACGAAGATGGAATATATGAAGCGAAAAGACGGAATAAGTGAATATGGGGGAGGACGATTTCAGACGAAAAAGGTTATTTAAAATGTAGCGATAGACAATTTAGGGCGGAACAACGTCTGCCTGGTCTGGTAGTATTTATAAATTTCCGAATTTGTGTCGAATTACACAAAAAAGGTCAGAAGGTATTACCGAACACTGCTCTCATGTTAGTTAGATAATCTCGAAGTTCAGCGAAAGCAATATCGAAATGTTCTCAAATAAACCGCAACAAGAGATATATCTCGAAATTGTTGCGAAATAAACCCGTTATCAATTCGGAATGTTTTCTAAACCTGTCCAAAGATATTATAGAAAAGTTCCAAAATATCCCGGACAAATAAATTAAAAGTATCATAACTATTTCCAAAATTGTGCGTGAAAGCAACCCGAAACAATCTCGAATTACATAAAAGATTCTCATATCTTCATAGATCGCCCGTGGAATACTGTGATAAAACCCGAAATGGCCCGAATATCTCGAAAATACTTCAATGGTTTTTCAGATAATCCAGATATACAGACAACAGTCTCGAAATAGTTCTCAAATTTACCCCAGCATAACACCATTTGTTAATTCGAAGTCCATAATTAGTTTTGAAATCGTCAGAGGTAGTTTCAGATTTATTTCCAATTGCC
Organism: Eurosta solidaginis; assembly: GCA_029619165.1. NCBI lineage: Eukaryota > Metazoa > Arthropoda > Insecta > Diptera > Tephritidae > Eurosta > Eurosta solidaginis. The sequence continues at coordinate 2,017 of JARSSU010007812.1, forward strand.
AAAAATAACTAAAAAATTCAAATAAGTCAGAACCCGGGAAGGCCATGCGAAATTGCGGTGATCCCGCGAATGATTACTAATATCATTACGAAAATGTTTTCGACCTAAGTACTTCCAAAACTCCCAACTACTCCACAATAGGGCGGAATATTCGAAAAGCGCCCCAACGGAAATGATTCTCACGAGTCCGGACGAAAAAGACAAATAAATAACACTGAAAACCTGTTGAACAGAGCCACTGAAATATGGATAAAAACCATGAACGAATAACCCTCCTAATTTCAGAAGTATCCCGGAAAGAGATTGGGTACGAGTAATCTGAAATTCAACGTGTAAACATAATCTGACATACTTGAAAACTTATATTTTTAGGCTCACACAGAGTTGAAATTAAACCACACAGAAGCTTTGTTTGAGAAGCGCTTGTCGCGTTTTTTATCGCAACAGAACCGATAACGACGTGTTATTTTCTGTTATCGATAACGATAAATTATCGTCATTATAGGCTTCGTTGCGGGTTATATATGGCACTGATCTGATATATCATCCTAGCTGACTCGTTTCATAACACAACCGACTAGTTGACTAGCACGCCGATAACAACTTGTACAACCAAATCATATCGATCACTTTTGATAAAAAATCGATTAATTTCAATAACAATGGATTTTTAGTCGATAGCACGTCGATACAATTAGTAACACTTCCTTTACGTTGTTAACATATCGATAACTTTTATATAATTTCCGATAGTAAATTGGTCATACTCCGATTAACAAATCGATAACTTTTATATATGTATAATCGTAAACTTTCGATAAGAATCGATAATGTATCGATATATTTTAATAACAAAGCAATAACTTTTCAAAAATATATCGATATTTTTCGGAGTAAAAAAAATTATTTTTGATAAAATATCAATGGGTTCGACAAATAAGAGTAACCTATATTTCGATAAAAGTCGACAAGTTATCGATAAAAACAATCGCTAACTCATGATAACCACTGTTATCGTGGCAAATTTAAATCGTATAACTGTCTATACCTCGTCGAAACAGCCCTTAACAAACGATATATCTTCGATAAAAAAATTACATATCCATAAGCCGTCGATGAAAAACGATAGCAAGTAAAATCCCGCTCATAAATTGATAACATGCCGTTCGGTTTCGACAGCTAGGGTTTTGAATTTTAATCTTTCCTTTCCCCTTCTTTTCTTTTTTCTATTCCGTTTCTATTTCATATGATTCGACTTCTATGTTTCCTTCTTCTCCCTCCTTTCTCTTATCCTTATTTCAATCCGTCCACTTAGTCATTTATTTCCTTTCGTTTCCTCCCCTTTCTTTTTCCTTTCCTTCTTTGCGAGTTATTATTTCTTCGTAATAATGTTTTTAGTTTTGTGATTTCGTGTTTATTGTATGTGTCTATATATACATAGAGGTGCAATGACATTTCTCCTTGCTGCGATTATTTATGGATGTTTATAAGTGGGCTCAAGAAGAGCTATTTATGCTCCTGTATCTATATAAACACATCGGATGTATGTATGTATGTATTCTTAAACGTAAGTGTTAAGCCCGCTTGTGTAATCGCACTTTCATCGAGACTCATTTATTATAGTGAGTGTCGTCTACACTATGTTTATCCTGAGTTGTTTTTATGACCAATTTAATTAACAATTCTGAGGGTTTTCTGTGTGCTTATATAATTAAAATGTATGCCTGTATTTGAAATAAGGTATTTTGTTTTCGTTTCACCATTTTAAAAACGGCATTTGAACTTTTATTGATATATTTGATTTCCTCGTCCACACATACTTAGCACTACTCAAACAAATACTCATAGCATCCGCCTATCTAAGCACGTCACGTTCACAAGTTATTACCATGGTATAGGAATTTGCTCAATTTGTAGTTGATAGTTACAAAAAATCACCAAAAGATCTAGAGATATATACATCCAGTAAACCAAAGTATGTAATAAGGAAATATATAATAGTTGAGATAATGCATTCAGTATGTTCAATACGATATCTTCAACGGCTTTTGATTTACGGGTTAAACACTTTTGATTTTTCTTTTCTACATGTGAGCAGTGCCACGGGCCATTTTACAAAATTTCTCGTTTTGGTCCTAAGTAAACCAACATATCAAGTTCCAGCACCAATTCTATCTTGTAAACGAATTACCGCATTATTACCAGTTTTCGAAATTTCAAATTCGATTTTTTTAAGTGGCATGGTCGCCAACCACCTTTGTTAAATTTCACAAAGGAATATACAATAGTAAAGAACAACCTCCTGCCAAAGTGATATCATCAACGTCTAGGATTTTTGGCTTCGAAGATTTTCAATTTTATTTTATAAAGGTGTCACGCCCTAATTTTAAAAAACTTCTATTCGAAATATTCGATATCGAAATTGTGGGTCGTGGTTATCGTGCGATTCGCCCAAGATATCTCATTTTTTACACCAAGTTATCGTGCTATGGACGGACGACGGACGAATATGGCCTAACCAAAATTTGTATACATCAAAACCTATTATCTCGATTCTTTTAGGCCATTACGAAGGTACTGCGTTATCTAATCAAAGTTATGACACCCTTGTGTACAAGTACACGTTGAGTATATAAACGGATTTTCGGAGCTGAAGAGGTAAAAAAGGTGATCTTTCACTTCTACTTAAGTTCGTTTGAGATTATTATTATCTACGTGGACGAATGCGTTCCCATTCAGCGATCTCAGACGGCATTGGTAATGCCCAACATGTCTCCAAGTTGAGACCGGATAGATGCCAATGCATGTACTTTAAACTAAACCTAATCTAAACTAGCCCATGTGTAAGGACTCTCCACGAAAATTAAGAATTTCGTGGATACATCTTAGCCGTCTGGGTTTTCGTTTTTTTTTGATTTTGGTGGGAGGTTTGGGACCTAAGACTATTTTCTTTGGTGGATGCTTTGCTTGGTTTTGCTAACCAAATTCGATATATAATAAACATCGCCAAATTAAGGAATTCGAGATAAATAAATAGAAAATATTTTAAATTTATAAATTTTGGAACGATTTTCCGTCTCCCTTGCAAATATTGTTTGCAAAAAAACGGCATCGGCAATTTGACAAGGGATGACGGAAAATAGTTTCAATATACATACATCTGTTATCCACCCTGTCGGAAATCAAAAGTACAAATATACTTTAAATTATTCAAACGAGTGTCTTCACAACGCTTTATCTATATATATAAAAGAAGGTATATTTTGATTGTCACTCCATACTCGAGAACGGATCGACAGATGCCATGCAATTTTTAGGAAAGATACAGGAAGGAGAGATGATGGTTAGTGATTTTGAAAATCCCAAATCGTTTAGCCATCTATCTATAATCTTATAAAATAAAGTCGCTAAATGCCATGTATGCACATAACTTCACACAGAATACTCCGATTTTAAATCGGTTTTTTGCATTTGAAAGCTTAGCTAAGTGAGATGGTACAGTTAATTTAATTTGAAGGTATATATTATAGGAGCGTGGCAAATTGCCAAAATGTAGTAAAAAATCATAAAATTTTTGTTTACACAGTTATAACTCATAGACGGAAGGATGGATTTGAAAAATTCTACCTTTCACTAAAACTTTGAAATATTTACCTTCGTTCTGCATCAAAAAAAATACTTGATTCCTTTCTTATATCAGCCAAATTGTTTAAACAAAAGTAACATTTTTATCAAAAAATGCGTATGTGTGTTTGTTCGCTGTGAAACTGTCCGCGCTAATTGCTTTTGAGTGAGGCTTGATGCGACACATACGTACATATGTACATAGCATTCGCTGCGTTATTTAAATTCGGGCGTAGGTTTATAGGCATGTATGAATGTACATATGTATGTATTTTCATTTCATATCAGCTTGACATAGGTATGTACATACATATTTATGTAACACAAATGGTTAATTGTTAATGCAACATAAATGGTTAAGAATGCATACATCTATTGAAAAATACTCTTTCGTTAAAAATATTAAACATTTCCTTAAAATTCTCCAAAAAAGATTTATTTTTTAGTATTTTTGCATGTATCACTGTCACTACATACTTATTATAAAACAAAGTCGCTTTTTCTGTTCCATGTCCCTTTGAATGCTTAAACCTTTAACATGCGCTTTTTTTAATAGATAGAGTGATTGAAGTTTGTAGATTGTATAATAACATCGATTAAATAGTGGAGAAATACTGTTATTTTTGAAGTTTCTAATGTGATGTATATATGTACATACATATATAAGAGAAGTGGTGTTAGTTACACTATTTATAACTCAAGAACGGATGAACAGATTTGGCTAAAAATTGGTGGAGGGGTAACTTAGAACCAGGAGACAGACATAGGATACTTTTTATCCCGTTCTGGATAGGGTCTTGAGATCACAACGTGGACCTGGGTAATCCTGGGATATGTTTGTAAACTGTGGGCATCAAATGGAAGCTGTTTATGGGTACTTTGATACGGGGTACTTTTTGTACCCGTGGGTGACTAGGGTCTCGAGATATAGGCCAAAATGTGGACCCGGGTACCCCTAGAATGTGTTTATAGAATATGGATAACAAATTAAAGCTGTTGATGAGTGCTTTAGTACAGGGTAGTATTCATACCTATTGGTGACTAGGGTCTCGAGATTGAGGCCAAAACGTGGACCCTGATACCCCTAGAAAGTGTTTATACAAGAAGGATAACAAATGAAAGCTGTTGATTAGTGCTTTAGTACAGGGTAATTTTCATATCTGTATGTGACTAGGGTCACGAGATATAGGCTAAAACGTGGACCAGGGTAACACTAGGATGTGTTTTTACATTATGGGTATCAAATTGAGGTTGTTGATGTATGCTTTAGTACAGAGTAATTTATACCGCTGGGTGACTAGGGTCTAGAGATATAGGCCAAAACGTGGACTCGGATGCCCCTAGAATGTTTGTGTAATATGCATATCAAATGAAAGCTGTTGCTCAGAGCTTTAAAGTAATTTTCATTGTGATATTCGATTTAGTCGCATCAACCTGGTAAAACTGATAAATATGCATGCGAAGCCGAAAAAAGCAAGAATTGATAATACCCACATACCTATTTACATACGACCTATTCGATTTGTCTGAAATTTGGTATATAAATTTGCCTATATTAGTATTTACGATCCTTTTTTCGGGGAAGTAGACCAGAGACGGGCTGGGAATGCGGTTAGGACTAGCATTGGGACTGAGACTCGGAGTGGGACTGGAAGTCGGAATGGGACTGGAACAAAATACATACCACCCTCTGGGACTGGAAATAAGAGATGAAGAAGAATGGGAAAAACTTGAGAGAAGAGAAAAGAGGGAAGGATAAGGAGACTGAGAAGAGATATAGTGAGACGAAAATAGAGATAGATGAAGCAAAAAGTCGGAGGGAGGAGTGAATAAAATCATTTAGAAGAAGTGAATAGGGGAGGGCATGGTTAGAGAGAAAAAGCTTATTAAAATGTATGCAGGTAGACCAAATTTATGGCAGAACGACGTCTGACGGGTCTGCTAGTATATATATAAAAATCAAATTCTGTGTGTGTGTGTGTTCGCTATGGAAACGTATTTCCCACACATCAATCATCACCAAATTTTGGTTATGGGTTCTTTCGATCAACGGGAAGGTTTTAGGCTAAAAATAATTTCGATATATAAAGGGGCGTGGCACCTCCCATTCAAATGGAATCTTTGGTACTGCATACCTTTGAAGGTATACATGGCAGAACATTGAAATTCAAGAGGAGTTATATGAGGTCAATCCCTAACACCACCAAGAAAATGCGGAATTTGGAGAAAGAGGCGTGGCACCTCCCATACAAATGGAATCTTTAGTATGCATACTTTGAAGGTATACATGCCAGAACATTGAAATTCAATAAGGAGTTATATGAGGTCATTCCTAACACCACCAGAAAAGGCGGAATTGGGAAAAAGGGGCGTGGAACCTCCCATTCAAATGGAATCATTGGTACTGCATAACTTTGAAGGTATACATGCCAGAACATTGAAATTCAGTAAGGAGTTAAATGAGGTCAATTCCTAACACCACCAAGAAAATGTGGAATTGGGAAAAATGGGGCGTGGCACCTCCCATACAAATGGAATATATTATACGGCATATATCTGGATGTCGTAATGGTAGGATAATTAAAATTGGTAAGGAGCTATGTGACGTTAAGTCCTAAAACCTCCAGTAAAATGTGGAATGGGGAAAAACTATGGCTGCCGTACAAACTTAAGTTATTTGAACACCTAAATTTGACTGCATTGTTGAGTTTAGCTGTTATGCCTTTTGGACGTTTAGTAATCTGCCGCTGTTAAAAAAATTGTTAAGCTTCGGTCTATCTACATCTTCTATAAAAATTAAATTCTGTGTGTGCGTTTCTTATGAAAACGAGTTTGCTATACTTCGATCATCACCAAATTTTGGCTCGAGGTTCCTTCGATCAAGACGAAAAATTTTCATATTTCAGAATTAAGAATTTTAAATTTAAATGTTTTTGTTTTTTGGCTATGCGAAAGAACTATCTTAGCTCCCAAACATGATCATGTTAACAAAATTAATGATCGCTTTCAAAATCAATTTCCTGGTGAAGTGACGAAATACAAATCGATCGACACAGTTACAGATGAAGATAAAATTGTGAATTATACAAATGAATTTCTATACTCCTTAGAACCAAAAGGAATGCCTGCGCATATATCAACTTTGAAAATTGGCTCACCAGTCATGCTTCTTCGGAATGTAATCAAAGCAGCAATCATCAGCGGTAAAAGGAATACAATAATATAAAATAAGATACAATAAGATACAAGAATAAAATGTTTTAACAGAAAATTTCACCAAATATGCGTACAAAATTCAATTTATTTACAGAAAAATAAATTAAATTATCAACAAACAAAACAGAAAAAATAACGCAACATCCATTCGATCTCGGGCGTTACAACGTGCGCCTGGTAAAGCAAGCCCATTCAATTTCGGAACACTTCGCGCTAAGTTGACTGGGTTGCACATTCTCACATACACGGATGTTGTATATATCGTCTACGCACCACACAAACCCCTCTCACTTAATACTTCACGCCTACCTCAATTCACCTACGTAGTGTATTTCTTGGTCTTCTCCTTCTGTTTCTGGTAGTGTAATGGTGACTTATCTCTAAGGGAGATAGAGAAAGTTATTGCGCTTAAGTGTCAAACAATTCAGTGGTGAGCATTTTTAAATTTCTTTGGTATTGACTATGTTTTTGCACATTCGGATTATAGTGAATGAACGCATTGGGCGCTTTCAACGAACACTATTTTTGTTGATAAGTTGCGATCATGTTTCCGTCAGCTGAATGATTGAGAATATGTTCGCTGAACGGCGATTAGAGCCAACTGCCATACGAAATAATTGTCTCCAAATTTTAAGGAAAAGGACTTCTTTACACACTTTAGTTTGCAAATCTTAATTTACAATGACTATCGGAAATAAAAATGCATTGTAATGGGTCTTATCAATGCCGTCTCAGACAAATTTCCAGACGCGTTTTGCTTGCGTGTAGTTATGTCAAATGTGACATCAAATATTACAGGAACGCTGTTCTTCACAAAAAGGGCATGAGGGTCGATCATGCCACAATTTTAATACTACATACATTAATGCCTACTCACACTACAGCGAATCTAATAACATCGCCGCAAATATCACATCACCCAATCCCATGTGAAATCACATCTCATTCCAGCGTGTGATGCATTCAATTCAATATACACCACTAAAAGTGAAGTCACATCACTTATTAGATGTGATGTATTACATTCTCTACTATGCATGCGTATGTACTTAGATATAACCCCGACGATATTTGGACCGAGCTTCCCTTTAAATTTATGACGTGATGTTTTAATTTTTGTCCTACAAATTATGTGTAGATTCTCTAAGACATGCGACTTGAAACTAGTATATTCGGTATGGTAGAAAAGCATGCCCCCATCTTCATCGATACCGGTTTTGAACCTGAAGGATTCTGGACCAAGCTCGTAGCCCACTGGCAATGCGGAAAGGCAATAAAAATTAATTTAGGTCCCATTATAAAAATTGACCAAAGTAGTTTCCCAGAAGCTCATTTTGAACAGATATTATCTATTTGGGGAAGAAAAAAATATATATTTATGGGGGTATTATTAGCTTAGGTGGACCGAATATGTGAATGCAACATTTTCGACTGAATTGGGAGTATTAGAAAGAGTAATATCCGAAAATCTACTCGTTTAACATATGCGACTAGGATACATGAAAGCGTGAGGGAGAGAGAGGGAGGAAGATGGGGTGCGGCTGAAAGACAAGGATCATTGTCAGAGGAGTCGACTTGTTCGAGAAAAATGCTTACTGAAGTTACTGTTTGCGTCTGTTCAACAATCTGACGCATTGTACAGACCATGCAGCGTAATGTGGGATTTGTGGGGAAAGAAAAATGTGTAGCATATATCGTGACGCCTGCAAATGAGAGGCTGAGCGCGGCTTACATGAGGTATTTCAAAATATTTTTAATCTACGCTCAGTACCACTACAAGAAGAAGAGCCACTATCTTCCGGGATGTTTTGACAATTTTGGATTCCTAACAATGTATTGAAGTTGAACCAAAGCAGCGTGACCTAGTCATACATAACGGATGTTCAAAAAAATGACGTCATGGTAGGCATTGCAATTATGCATGTGCCAGTGCGATAACACGCTATCTTAGAATTCGTTTGAAGAAATCTGTTTCTGAGATGTTTTTTAAAAACGCTCTATTTGAGCACAAAATACGTTGGAGATTAGTTAATAAAATTTTGACAAAGCACATTTTTGGAGAAAGTTCTTCAAACGAACCTTGAGAAATGGCATTTTCGAGACCACAGTGGAGATAGCTTGATAAAGGGCGTAGAGTTTTCCCATGCTTTTCTTTAGAGGTGACTAAATCTCGCTGGCCCGAAAGTTTGAAGGCTCACTTCAAATCGTTCCGGAGGCAGTCGGGCTAGTAGCAGAAGGATCTGATTATTATGCGGCAAGAGACTGCCCATACAACAACACTCCACTAACCTTCTGATATAATTTTTGTGCTACACCAACAACATATGTATTTTTCACTCAGAAGTCGAAATGAAAAATTCGTACTAAATAGTCTAAAATTTGCAGCAAAAACTATGCAGATTTCACACCTGTAAGCAATATGCACAACATTGATATAATTTTTGCAGCAAATGAATAAAATATTTTTTAATAATCGAAATGTAATAAACTTTATAATTGCCTGTTACTGTTGTTTTAGCAATAAAGACATTGCCCGAAGCTTTTTGGGAGTGTCTTCGATGTTGATGGTCCTTTGCCGCATATACATCCGGTACGATCGGTAACAAGCACCATTAAGATACAAACCCGATCATCTCGGGAACGATTTAATATGACCACATTAAACCTTCTAGGACATCCCTCCCCCCACCATCTAGTTCCATGGAACTTGGGGTCACCAAAGCCTCGGCTGCTTAAGAAACAGGATACCCCACGGCTAGGTGATGTTGACAATTGTGTTGGAGAAGCTATAAATTACGTTGGCAACCCCATTGAAAGGGTTGCGCTGCATAGTCCTTTGAATCGGTTTGGGTATTTTAGTCACCTCTTGCTACAGGCATACCTTCCGCGGGTATATTCTAAGCCCCTTGACCCGCTGGGGTTGCTGTAAATAAATCTTAGTTTGTAATACAAAAAAATATCGCAGGCACATGATGAAAACAATGACATACTGATCGCTCGAGCGGCAGCTGAGTACGTGCCACAAATGACACATGCGCCAATGAAAAACAATAAAACAACGAATTCCTAAAAAAAATCGAAAAGTGGACCCCATATAATAATAATGAAATGGCTAGCGCCAACAGCGCCAATCAAATGAGATGAAGCGTGGGCGACAGCGATGGGACCGAAAAAAGGCAAAAAAAAATTAAAAAAAAAGACAACAAAATACTGTGATTTCTCTCTCCGCTTTAACATATTTTGATTTCGGTATGCATCAACAAAAAACAAGTAAAGACGGGATTATCTGCGGTTGCGGAGAAGGCATCATACCCTTCATGAATGGTGAAACTTTTAGGTTTCAAGTTGTTAAAATGGGGCGGAAATTACGAAAAGCTACTTATCTGAACAATCGGTTTGTATGGCATATATACTATATATACGACCGATATATTGGATTTTTTCAAACCGCAATATGTGCTATATACGAAAGCATATACTGAAATTTTGAACTTCAATCTGGTGAATTGAGTAAAATATATTTTCTGAAAATCGGTTGTATGGGGGATATTGGCGGCCACCGTGGTGTGATGGTAGCGTATCCGCCTAGCACACCGTATGCCCTGGGTTCACACCCAAAGGCAAAGCAACATCAACATTTTATAAATAAGGTTTTTCAATTAGAAGAAATTTTTTCTAAGCGTGGTCGCCCATCGGCAGTGTTTGGTAAGCGCTCCGGGTGTATTTCTGCCATGAAAAGCTCTCAGTGATAACGCATCTGCCTTGCAGATGCCGTTCGGAGTCGGCAAAAAACATGTACGTCCTGTCCGGCCGATTTGTAGGGAAAATCAATAGGAGCACGACGCAAAATTGGAAGAGAAGCTCGGCCTTAGATCTCTTCGGAGTTATCGCGTCTTACATTTATTTATTTTTATGGGGGATATTTGCTATAGTGGTCCCATCCGGCTGGTCCCAACAAATTTCTACACCTATATATACCCACTCATCAAATTTTATCAAGATATCTTGAGATATCTCGAAAAGGGACTACTTTGCGCTCAAACAGACAGACAGGTCGTCATGTTGACTGTTACGGTATGCTTTTTGGGGGTCTATATCTTCTCCTTTAAGGACTTTAAATTTTGAGATTCGTGACAAACTTAATATATCATTTCATTTTCATGAAAGGTATAAAGAGCATGTATTGGTGCATTGGTACTGCTAAGGCAAAAAAAAATAAAAAATTCGACAGCTGCTGTTGTCGTGCCACATGCAAATTGATCATGCACCAAATTCGTGCCGTCAAAGCCTGTCCTGCTGTAATGTTGTTGCCGACGCTGCGATTGCGTTGAGCTTAATTTCTGTGCACTTTTCAAGACAATCTTCTATACTTTTTCATTTGATTTTTTTTCGTTCAGTCGGCAGGAATTCTGTAAATACTCTGAACTTTTGATGCTGCAAGCAACTCTTGCTGAAATTACATGTCCGCTGTTTTGTGATATCGCAGCTGCAGGATGTAAGTAGCTGTCAGTGATGCATATAATTACAAGCTTTTATAACTATAATAATCCTTAAATGACTTCGAAATTGTTTGAAATATATACACTTTACTAATATTATAATGCAATGAAGAATATGTAGATATATATGTATGTATATTTTAAAAATATGCGTGACGTCTGAGCAAATATGTAAACGGAATACCAATATAAAGGGATGATTTAAAAAAATACTGATCTTGCCACACTAAAAATCTATCAATAATTTTTCAATGTTATGGTTCATTTTTCTGTCATTCGTTGGTGGTCGATAATTTCGTTAAATAAATGTTGAACCTCCCAATATACTAGCAAACGGTTTGATCGAATTAAGTGCAAAGCGTGTAAAGAAGGTGTGCTTTGATTGTTTATTCAGCGGAGACTACACTCAAATATACCTTTTCATTTTCCTCTTCATTATTTGGCGCCTTACCGCGTATGCGATTATGGCTGTTTTGTACAAAAGTACCCCAGTCAAGAGATGTGTAGTCATATGCCGCCTGATACTTCCAATTCACCGGAGGTTCACATCTTTGTCTGTTACTTAATTCGCATGCGAACCATTTACATTTTTATCCATTCACTTAGCCACTGACTCGCTGCATTAAGCCCTTGTTCCTTAAAGCAGATAGCAGTCGTAAAAAGCCCCGGCGGCCTGCTGATCTCGAGCCACGATTAGGACAATTATGTTGAAAGACTTATAGAATGCGATTTGTGTTAATTGATTTTTAAAAATTCTTAGCTCTGATAAAACGCTTATCTTATAATAGTAGAGTTATCGGCAGACTTTGTTCTGCCCGAAAATTGAGCCTCGCTTCGCTTCTTTTCTTTCCCATACTCTTCTACTCTATCTTTAATCTTTCTTATTATTCTTCTTCGTCCCTTATTCCATTTTTCTCCCTCCCAAATACACCCACTTCCATGGCCATTCTCATTCCAACTCCCAATCCCATACTCACTCCTGCTCCCGCTCCCCAATCCCTCCTCCACTTCGATTCCTATTTACAGAGCTACTCCTACTTCCACTAAACTTCCCATTCTGAATTCAACTTATGGTCCTAGTCCTACTCCCACTACAAAACTCACTCTCATTACCTCTCCCTCTCTAACTTCAATTTCCTCATATATGGAATATCTGTATCAAATATCGTATACTTGCTTCACCTGACCCACCGATTTCAATATCTTTGCTTTTGTAAACCACTATGAAACTATATAAAACTTACAAAGTTTTTGAAATCGCTTTCATTTTTACTTATATATATAAGTTATATGTTGATAGATAATTGACCCGATCACCTGCATGATAATATTTCTCTCATTTTTCAACCTTTTATCTTCTTGCATTTCCCTCTTCCTGGCAATGTTTGATCCCAGTTTCTCCTCCATACCTTCACCCTTTTATATTCTCGATGTTTCTCTCTTCTACAACTGTTCTCTTTCTTCTCCCTTAACTTCCATCGATTCTTTTTAACCTCCTTCCTTTTATATGCTTCCTATCCTTCCCATCTTCCCCTCGCACTTTCTTCATTTTTATCTTCTTTTCCTAATCACACTTTCTTTCTTCTACCTCACCCTCCCATTTCTACTAACTCTTTTATTCTCCTTGTTCGAAATATTGCCTAAACAATACACTTCGAACAAACAGTACAATAATAGTTTGGCCCGTGGTCCACTGCCGAAAATAAAGGGTCAAAAATATTTACCATGTCGAAAGGGAACTCCTATACTACATATATTCAAGCGAATCGCATAAGTAAGACGATTTATTACAATAGGTCGGGTCCGAACTCCTGATTGATCTAGAGGGTTGGAAGTTGCATGTGGTCATACCACATCGTTCCCGAGATGGACTAGTAACTTTATGGTGCTTGCTACCGGAACGTACCGGATCTGCATCCGACAAAGCACCATCAATATCGATAACACTCCCCAAGGCCTTCGTGGAGTATCCAAATCGCTACAACAACAACAACTACAACAGTGGTAGTTGGTAAAATTTGAACAGTAAGAAACTTACAGTTATTATTGGTCCTCTGTAATCCAGGCATAGATGGCAACGAAAAGGCGGATAAAGTTGAAAAAGAGACATAACTGTACATGATCATCAAAGTAGGAAAGCTATGAAACCAGGCGTAAGGTTGAAAGGTGTCAAAGATCATGTCAAAACAAATTTTCTAGTCTAGAAGCCGCTAGTGGGACCGGCGCCAGGTAGCTTCTAGTATTTTCCAACTAGACATATTATTTCATAACATAGGTCATGGTTCTTGAGGGGAGTTTCAGTTTGGTCGTCGAATGAGCTTTTGTTAACTCTATGGAAACAATAATTTTATGTTAAATCTTAAGGATCGAACAGTTCAAACTATCCTAACTTTAGGCAATCTGGAAGCCTTACTTTTCAATTACATAAAAGCGATACTAAGCAGTGGCAGAATATGGCACATCTTAAACTTGAGAACATATTTATTTAACGCAAAATTGGTTTAGTTCGGGGAGCCCGTTTTTCACTTTTATGTATGTATGTCCTAAAACAATTTTTATGTATGTGCAACAAGTACGACGTTTTTCAAACGTATATATTCATTCTTTCACTTTGTCGGCTTACGAGAAGTTCGCATCCGTCCAAGAGGGGTTTTTAATTGATTTGTTTTAAAAATAGGTGTAAGTGTCCGCCCATAAGAAACTCGTTTAGTCGAGTTTTTTCATACCATTTTATAGCAAATAAATGTTCACGTCAGACCAAAAGTGTCCGCTCAAAGTGGAAAGAAAGCTCAACTTCGATCTGGATACTGTAACAGGTTAAACTCTTACCTATCCAGAATCAACCCCGACATACAAAACATATGTCCTGCTTGTAACGTGTCCCCACATGACACCAACCATCTCTTCAACTGTATTGTGGAACCAACGCCTCCAACACCCCTCTCATTATGGTCCACCCCTGTTGAAACAGCAAGTTTCCTTGTACTCCCGTTAGAGGATATTGATGACAATTTTTGATCGGTCGCACGTATTGGATGGGGTGAAGCACTGCAACAACAACAACAACGGGAAAGAAATTGTACATAAAACCTGGTACAATAACAAGTATCCGTTCAACCGAGATGTCCGCCTAATAGAGGTGTCCCATTACAGAGGTGTTGTTGTCGTTGTTGTTGTTGTAGCGAAAGGTTACTCCCCGAAGGCTGTGGGGAGTGTTATCGATGTGATGGTCCTTTGCCCGATACAGATCCGGTACGCTCCGGTAACACAGCTCCATTAAGGTGCTAGCCCGACCATCTCGGGAACGATTTATATGGCCACATTAAACCTTCAGGCCATCCCTCCAGACTAATTCGCCGCTCGAAGGTGAGGTTGACAATTGGGTTTGGAGAAGCTATATATTGCGCTGGCAACCTGAAAAGTTTACGCTACACAACCCCTTGAATCTGGTATTTTAGTCGCCTTTTACGGCAGGCATACCTACCGCGGGTATATTCTAACCCCCTAACCCGCTGGGGGTTTTCAGAGGTGTATTTTCATATAATAAATATGTACATATGTAATTCTTTAAATATCGAAAAGGAAATGTAATGCTGAATCCTGAAGTAATGAAGCTCAAAAATGTCCAAAAAAGAACAACATGCCAAATCCAAGCGTACAATGTTGCAACACGATGAAGTAAGTCACTACATAAATATATTGAAGCATATAATACGGCGTGTCGCCTTGTTTTTGTTTTTTTTTGCTATGAGGCAAACACAAACAAAATATGAGACATACAAAGCACATATGTATGTATAGCTCAACTGCACTTTTTCACCACTAAACCTGCTTTGGTTTGTCATATTGTGAGAGACAATCATATAATTAAAACACTCTCTCTCTCTGCGTATTTCGCTCGATCTCTCTCTTTCTAAAATATCTATGCGCTCTTTAGTAATAATTTTTCTCTTTTAAATGACAATTTTTTACATTTTTCATACAAATATACTATATTAGTTATTGGTATCCATCTACACCGCACACACTCAAGCATACATACATACATATAAACACATTCCCCATAAATTATGACTGTATGTGTGGTATCTTTACCATTTGCTTTGCTCATTTCGCTGACGTTGGCTACACTCTGAATTTGCATACACATACTCACACATGTGGGGTCATGCCCTTGCATTTTTGTTTGGTATTTCATTGTCGTTGACTATGCATTTGTGGGCTGAATTGGAGCTCAGTTATGTATGTATGGGTGTTGTGTGAGAAGCGTAAGTGTGGTGTATTCTTTCTCAACGCATATGTTGGGTATACCATATTTGGGTGAATTTTTAGATACAGCACTTATGTATGTATGTATTGGATGCATGTATTAAGTAGCACTATACCGGTTTTCTTGGTTGCCTATGACAGCCTGTTGGCGCCTCTTCTGTGGGTTATATGGTTGGTTTGTTGGCTTGAGTTGGGGCTATTGTTTGTGTGTATGTATGTAGGTATGAGAGTATAAGTGTAAACGGGTATTTACTTGGCGTCTTATTTGCCTGGGTTGTTATTTGCTTTGTTATTGTTGCTGTTGTTGTCGCTTGTTTGGTGGATTATTTTGTTCGTATGTGTGCTGTTGTTGTGGTTGGTTGTCTTCAGCATTCGCCTTCTGCTGTTGCTATTGCTATTGCTGTTTTATATTTCCTAACTTCACTTAAATATTCGCTTTTGGGTTGTTGTACTCACATGTCTGGAATGAGCGCACATTACGTATCCGACTCTGGTAGCGTACGTTTCGTTCTCATAGAATTGACGCGCGTTTGCGGTAAATAAATACATTCGATATTCGTTTAATCGTCAATTTGAATTTAATCGAGAAAATAAACAAAATTTAGCATTGCTTTGTTTTTATGATTTTGGGTGGCATAATAATTGTTTTGTGCCTGCTGAAAAGTACTTTTTGTGTACTTTTTAAAGAAATATAATTTTTCGAGCGAATTACACGTATAAGATTTGTAAACATACTCTGGAAAGTGAAAATATTCATTAGAAGTGATTATATAAATCAGTGAATTTAATGAATGAAATTTTTGAAAGCACAAATCGCCAAAAAAGTAAAACTTAACCCAAGTGAACAAAAAAGAAATTTGGGAATTAAAAATAGTTGACCAAAAACTGGTTTTTGGTAAGAAGCAAATGGTGAATTCCAAAAGATTAAAGTTACTGATGCTGATTGCTTAGTAGCGTCGAAAGTTGCAGTTAAATGTGGCTTAAGTCAACAAAGCAAAGTGCTACAAGTTAAAAAAAAATACATACATTGGCTCGAGATAAAGTAATAAAAAAAAACAAACAAAAATATTACAAAAGGCAAAATTTTGCAAAAATTTTGTGGTATAATATTAAAGATTAAGAAAAAAACAGTGATTTATAAATAAATTTATGGGAACACCATAAGCATGAGAATTGATTTCGAAAACTGCAATTAAAAAAAAATATTTGATGCAAAAGCATAATTAACGGTGAAGCATGCCCGTAATTGGGAAACTAGAAAAAGTGAGAAATAATTTTAACATCTTTTCTTAAATGTTGCCTAACTAAAAATTGACAACAATACAATATAAGCAAAGGCATTAAAATTTATATCAGTTCAATTGAAAAAGAGTTAATACATCATGCATACATACACACTACATAGATCATAGGCATACACACAAACAACATAAAATAAAGTGCAAAAAATTAGAAAACCTTTAAAAGTGAATCTGTAATCAAGTGTTACCATACATAAAACAGACAGTGAAGCAAAAATATCTGAAGAACCCTCACGTAGCATATACGATAGTGGCATTATGTTTCCTTATAGCGGATAACATAGGCTTAAGCGGCTGTAAGTAAAACATACTGATACATCATATTATGGTAAATTTGGAATAAGTAAAGTATACGAACCGTTCAGTTAAGACCAAGTCGATAGGGCTGGCGTAGGGCTGGCAAAAATATGCATATAAAATAGTTGACTAATTAATCCTATTACTCGAATTTTAAAAACTAATTTTTTAGCAAGTTTGCTAATTAGCTATGAGGCACTCCTCACGCTCCGATGTAGCAACTGAACAGAATTGCTAGGGAATGCATTCCATTTGGAATTATTATACTTTTGATTGCAATACATTTATGGTTAGTCCCGATTAATGAATAAAAACTTTTAGTCACTATTCCGTTTTGCATTCCAGAATAATTCTCTTTTACGCCTCTTTTTTTATTCCATGGATTCAATCCATTCAGTTAATAACCAATCCCGATAGGGTAAGGTTGGCAAAAAAATATAAAACAATCGATTAATTAATAATATGGCATGATATGTACAGCGCTCATTTGAATTAAATATCAATTAATCTAATTTTGAAAACACCTTTGCAGCAAGTATTCTAATTAGCTATGAGGCACTCCGAACGCTCCGAGGTAGCTGTACAGAGTTGGTAAGGAATGCATTCCATTTGGAGTATTTACACCTTTGATTGCAATACTTTTTTGTTAGTCCGGATTAATGTATAACAATTTCTAGTCATTATTCCTTGACTAATTCTTTTCTTACTCTGTTTGTTCCATTCCATAGATTGCATTCATTGGACTGCAATACTCGGAGCATTGTCATCCGCAATGCTATGCATTCCTTTTGCTTTTCAATATTATCATTTACTTGCCGAATGCTTTTGAATTTTGTTATTCCATAAGAGAAAATCCTTTTCAGTTATTATTCCACATGAGGAATGCATTTATTAATTGTTCTTAGTCCGGAATAATACAAAAGAATAATGACTAAAAATTTATTCATTATACAAAGAACAAAAGCTGCAATTCAAATGCAGGAATGGGAGTGCATGGATTGTATTCCAGGGTGATTGCATCTTTAACAATTCTGCAACTGAATAACAATATGTTCTTCTGCACTAATAATTCTTACAAATATTTTTATGATCAATTTACAATTTATCGATTTAAATAACGCACAAATTACATACAAAATTAAATCGTAAATTAAACAACATAATTGTATTCAATTATTAGTAGCTGCTATACCTATATAGTAGGTAAAGTTTGAATTTTTAGAGTGGTGCAATTAATGGATCGCATGCATAAAAAGAGAGCACTTGCTCAACTCGATTTTAATGTGTGTATCTTGCTGGGACTGGGACATGATGTATCACATACGATCAACACATAAAAGATAACCCTCACAGTTCCGGTTCTATTATATGAAGATCACAAGCGACTTTAACATGGCTTTCTCATATAGGCTGACCAACTGCAACCATACAGAGATTATCGGGCCTGTTCTAGATTTCGATTCCGACCAGATTGGTCGATTTGAAAAGTTTGCCTCTGAGCAGTCGGAATCGAAAGTAATTAGCCTATTAAGCACAGATAATTATATTATTTTCCCACAAATAAGTTTTATTAAATTATTCATTTTATTTGGAGGATTTATAACAACTTTTTGCTGGCCTATTTGTTTACTTAGTATAACAAATCTTAATTTGAAAATTCTTATCAAAAATTTTCCAAGCTAAACAAAGCGATTCTGGTCGAAAGGAAACCGACGTGTTCTCAATTCGTCGATCGATTTTTGCGATTTTTATGCACAATTGCACGTATTCTTGCCTCTGCATTTCCGAAAACCATTGGTGCTGCCATTGTGTTCAAATTTTTGCACAATTTTAATTTAACTAAAACTAAAATAAATAAAAACAGCTGTTTCGCTTGATTATCGACTGGAAATGAAAACGATTCGAAATCGACTTCATCATTTGTTTCAACCGGAATTGAGAACACCAAAAGGAAATCGACTCGGAATCAGCCTCGTTTTACTTTTCAAAACGAGTCGAATTCAGAAACAGGCCTGTACATTGGCATACCTATGATGGTTTGAAAGAACTTCCACTTTTACAAATCCCTGGGCGAAAGGCCTCTGATAGGTTAAAATTACTTTAGTTTTGACAAGACTATGTTGGTAGATATTTGGAAAGGAATTATTTTCGGGATCATTACAAAATAGTTCCAGAAATATTTTTGTATATTTATGAATTGCTTCCGGATATTATAAGGATTATTTTATGAATTATTTCGAAAATATATTCGCGATATTTGCAAGATATTTCGGGATGAGTTTCTCAGTATGTATATTTTTGCTCATTCTGCGATTTTTTGGATAATTTTTTAATAATTTGCTGTTTTTTTATAGTCTGAAAAATAAATAGAAATATAATATAGGGTAGTGATGTCGAATTGTCAGGAACTTCTCTTTTTTGATTTAAAATTATGCTCTTTCTAGCTATCAGATTTTAATATGAAGGTGTACTTGAAGGGTCTACCACGTTATCCCCAAAATCAAAATCCCATAACAAATCCCCGGAAATCACAATCCCAAAATTACGAATCCCAAACTCATAATCCCCACACAAACATCCCCATTTTATGTATGAAATACATTGCAAATTAAGTTCTAAATCGCCGCGACCAAAAAGATGCTAATAATCCATACAACTTTGTGCAGGGCTTCGGCGCGCTTATAAAAATAACCTGGTGCTACGCCATGACAAGTCCGGTGTGTGATTAACCGTGGCGACCGCCACGGTGTTGTCTTTCTTCTGCGTAGATACACGCGTCTGTTAGCTTGTCGAATTAGAGCGACTAGCCGTCCTATACGATACATAAATATAAATGAAAGAGGAGAAGAAATATTGCTATTTTTTACACGGTCATTATGTTATCATAGCACTGAGATTTGTGTTTGGGGATGTGAATTGGGATTATGTGTTTGGGTATTTTTTTTTCTTTGGGGATTTTGTGTTGGGATGGATTTCGTGCACTCCAGTCTTGAAGCGGATCGAAAAAGTGACGCCCGAATCTAAGACTGTGTTGACACGTCTCGCAGTGAATCGGCTTGAACGCTCATATTTACCTCTAGTGCCCTTTTGAACGCTTCATATTGTCCTGTGGAACCAGTTGTAGCCTCTTAAAGGCCGATTCATACGACTGCAGAGCTCAACTGGGCATTAGAGAAATAATAGAGCTCAGAAGACCACAGTCATTTCCTATATATTCTTAAAATGGTTGTGAAATACCGAGTTGTATGAAACAAAATTTCGACTGCATTAATAGGTATATCAAAAAATTAGGATGTGTTTTCATACTGGGAATCGAACACTTTCACAGTAAAGGCATGCTTTTTTGGGTTAAAAGGATAAAAGGAACTGTTCATATTATCTCATACCGGAATTAGTACTTAACTAAATTGGACAAAAATCAGAAGTCTGAAAATAATTTTTTCTGAAGGATTTGTATTATAAAGGAAATAGCAATTTGGCTCCCTGAAGTCTTTAAATATAAAATATGCCTTTTCGTTCCAAGAACAGAACCATAATTTATTTGAAAAGTGGACAGGACAGGCAACATATATTTGATAGGCATATATGTAGATATAGACCACGGTGATAAGCATATGAGGAATCAGATATTTTCTGGAAGAAAGTGACAAAATACACCGCCTTGTTGACGCACACACGAATATTATGAAAGTAAATGCTTATAAAAACTGTTATGTAAAACGATTAGGACGCAAAAAGAGAAACAGAAAGAAAATGACAATAGTAACTTGTTTAAAAACCCATTGCTTAGAATCAATATAATCAATGATACTATAGTTAGTTGAGATAAAAAGACACTTTTTTAGAAGAAAACCACTTACCGAACACTTGCATATAACGAAATTGAGCTGAAAAATGTGTAGCACTGGAAAACATTTCAAGTAGTGGCGCCCTCGTCAAAGGCCAATGCATATATTGCATACATATATACATGTATATTACTGTGCTTAAGTATTTATATATGTGCATGAGAATGCATTAACGCCAGCTAATGTACATTTAGAATACGTTAAGTACATTGTTGCAAGTACTTAAAGGCTTGCAACATGAGCACTTTTAAAAAATTACAAAGCATACATAAGCACTTATGTACATATGTAATTAGAGTCACTGAAAGAGGCGGCTAGTGCAGTATGCCAAAATATACAAGCAGGTACTGATGCGCATGCTTAAGTACAACCCAAGAGACACATGTGCATGTTTCAACTACACAAAACCACACAATTTTACTGATAAACGCTTAGAAGGTCATTGAAAATAGATGGCCTGCATTAATCCATACATATGTATGTGTTTGTTTGAGCGTACTAGATGTACATACATGTACATATGTATGTAAGAGACAGTGAAAAACTGCGGTAGGTTGCTTCACGATCAACATTGTCAGAGCAGTTGGTCTAAAGTTTTAATTTTTTCAGTAGAACATCGCCATTTGAAGATTTACACAACACAAAGATCTTTTTGTGACTGAAAATGTTCATATGAGTTATCTGCAAAATGACGCCCAACGTTGGGTAAACACTAATATTTCGCATATTTGGAGGTTTCAACACTTTCGATTTGCCAGTCAAGTTATGCGGAAAAATATTTTATCGAATTACAGGAACGGCAAGTGCAGCAAGGAGCCACTGGACAGTTATTCGTATATTCTTTTAAAAATTCGTTTCTCAGAAAGCCTTTTAAAAAGTTTGTGGCAGAAACTTTAAATTGCTTTTACAAGACGTTGGCAATTTTTTTTTCAGTTCAAGCATTTTTACAAGCTTCCCTGTGTTTTCGTTTGAATACAATATTTTTAAAAGAAATCGCAAACATGACATATTTAATAAACGCAATTTTAACAATACTTTTAAGTTACGATCTTTTATATTAGCCGGCGAAAACCAAACCCATTCTTTATTTTATATAAAATTGAGGGCCCTTACTTCTTTAGACAAAAACAGGCAATTAAAATTACACTTCTTTGTCCCAGATTGCTGTACCGAAGGGGTTTTCGCAGCAAAACTCTCGACCCCTGCTGCTAAGTGCTTCACATTTCTCAATGCTGCAGGCTATTGTCGGAGGTATCTCTTTTTCCCTCTGATTCATACCCTTCTCCAATTAGCTTTTCTGATTGGATTAAGCTACCTTTCCATCGCGAAGCTCGTTTAGTTTCCGCTAATTTTGTTCCCCGAGTAAGACGCACTACTTGTAGCGCTTTTTTCTTCTCTCGATTGTGACTCTATTATCACGCTCTTCTTCTTGTTATCAACACAAGATATCGGGAAAGTGAAATATAGCCGGGTATACCTCTTGGCTGCAAATTGTCCAATATACTTAGTTCTTGGTCACAGAAATCACGCCATAATCATAAATAAAACCAGTCTATGAAACGAATATTATTTATGACTCGATTCGCGGGAGGAGGAAATGGTGGGTGAGGGGAAAATAAGATTCAAATGGGATAAGGATGGGGACATAGATGTGGACAAGGGCGGGAAAAGTTAAAGCTATAACCAGATGGAGGGGGGAAGCAAGTGTGAAAGGATGGCGCGGGAGAGGAAGAGGTAGGGGATTTATTTAGAAAAAGAAAGTATGTGGTGGAAGGGAGAGGAGAAGAGGGGAATAGGAGTGAAAAATGAAAGAATGCACTATAAGGAGCAGCTAAAAAATAGATAACAAAAACTCTCAACACGGTCTATCAGCGGCAGCAACGCGCCGGTTAATAGCTAGTGGTCCATATAGAAATAAATGTTTTCCTTTTAAAACCTAAGGGTATTTTTCTTCCTTATATTAGGTCGGTTGAAAGTTTGTCGCTTTTCATACAAATCTTGCAATCGATTTTTAAGTAACTTCTCATTGAGCTACAAACACGAAACTTCACAGATAGGTTAAGACGTGGTAACAAAGGAAGGAGAAAATAAAAATAAAATAAAAAGTTTAAGCACTTCCTTTATATAAATGGACAAAAATCAGTGAGAAATATCTCCTTATATAAAGACATATTCTTGCTAAACTTTGATTTTTAAATCTTGACGTAGAAATTGCAAAATATTTATGAATATTTATTTATATTTATGCGCAGTTGATGACTAATAATATTTCCTTTCCTACCAACTTTCCAATCCAAATAATGTGCGCTCTACTTTTATATTTTTACTTCTCATAAATATTTTTGCAATTTCTATGTCAAAATTAAAAATCAAAGTTTGGCAAGAATATGTCTTTATATAAGGAAACATTTTTCGCTGATTTTTGTCCATTTATATAAAAGAAGTGCTTAAATTTTTCTATTTAATTTTTATTTAATTTGAAAATAAACGACTTATCTTGTTTGGTTGATTTTCCGACAGGGTGGATAAATGATGTCTATACCACTATCTGAGACTTTGGACATAGTTAGCTCAACATAGTTCATAACACAAAAAACAAAGTGAAAGTATGCAAATCACAAATACGCTAAGAACCACTTACGTCCAAACTATTTTCAATTCAACAATAAATATATAGACAAACAAACGGTTTTGGAATGGGAAGCCCCACATCAGCAATTCTTATGGAAGTGTTCATGCAAATCTGGAAGAAAAGTACATACAGGAGCTGAAGTCCAAATTAGGCGTGTCATTTTATGCTAGATACGGGATGACATAATATGCGTTTTTGACTACTAGTAACGAAGAGCTGTACTGGAGTAACCTCAACAAGCAGCACGGAAATATAAATTTACAATGAAAACCGAAAAAGACGGAGAAATCAACTATCTAGACCTCACGATAAATATTGATAAAGAAGCCAAAAGATTTAACTATGATATATAGAAAGTCAACAGCCAACGACACAAAATACCCAATACCTCAAATCACCCTCACAACATAAAAATGCAGCATTAGGCACTTGGTACATAGACTTGAAGAACACCTCTTACACAAGAGGCATATAAGAGAGAACTTGAGGTCATATATAATATCGCTGCAAACAGCGGATATAAAAAGCACTAGTAGATAAGCTCAGAAGGACAAATGGAGAACCAAACGAAATAATGAAAGGAAAATAATAGCTGGACGACTATGACATATACTGGAAAAGCAACATATAAATTGGCAAACTTCCTTAAAAAATACAACATTAACACAGCATTCAAAACATCGAACAATCTAGACGAAACTAAGAACTAACATTAACTCAGAGGATCCGTTTAGCAGCCACGGCGTATACAAGCTTACCTGCGGATGCCAGCATAGTTACATAAGACAAACAGGACGGCAAATAGAACGAGGTTCAGAGAACATATTAGAGATTTACAGCAAAAAATACGGAATCCAACATTATACCCTAGTCTAACTTCGCGAATCACATGGTCGAGAATGAATGTTCCCCAGCAAAAATCAATAAAACAGTTAGGGTTCTTCACATACAGGAAAAGGGGCGCGACGTCTCAACGTACTCGAAAACATGTAAATCTACAAACAGAAAACATTCGACGGTAGATAAAAACGAACAGATAAACACAATTTCTGACACAATATTCGAGCCTTTAAAACTTGTTTACAGGAAACAACTTAATCACACAGGTACAACAGACAAACACACCAACAACAAATAAACACAAAACAATTAACACACCAAAACGAAGAACCGACAAAGAAGTTCAAACGACTAAAATCACAGATTCTACCTACCCCAGTCAGCCACACAAATCGATTAGTAAACCACCCTCGGTTCTGAATGAACACACAGCACATACACATAACTAAATATACACAGCATCAATTTGACAATACTGCTCATATACCTACGAACTATAAATACAGACAAACGACACCAACAGATCAAACGAAAATCGACACTGATGATGACACAACGCCGAAACCGGTTTGTCTCAAAACTAAATTTGACAAGGGATGACGGAAATCGTTCCAATATACATCATTGAAATAAACCTTCACATATCGCCAACGCAAAAACCCAATAAAGTAAAAAAACAAGTTGAAAAGTTACTGAACACGAATTAATAAATGTTGAGAGAAACAAAATTTACCGTTACTAAATTGAAATTAATTATTTCAAGCTATGATCAACACAGAGAGAGCGTGAACCAAATTGCACACACAAAAAAACAAAAATTCGAAAGTAAATTGCTTTTTCATAAATTAAAAATAAATAATATATCGAACAAAAGCAAATAATAAAACATACAACAAATTGCTCTTCAAATTGTTGCAATATGTTTACGTACTGCTGCCAACGAAAAGCGTGACACGAAATTTGGAACGAATAAATGCCAATGTTGCTTAAGCCACAATCTTTACGTATTTTTCATAGCTGCTATCTGAGAAGCTGCGCAAATTGCCAACACAGATCACTATGCATGGCATGCACAAATTGTGCGTGTACAGTTACAATGTTTACAAAACACACACATCGTTGCTGTGCTCTGATACCG